>CAJNSZ010001517.1:0-25673 GCA_905329745.1 Rotaria sp. Silwood2 | reverse complement strand
GAAACCAAAACTCATATGAGCAAGAATGTATAATGTTAGATTTGTGAATTAGAAGAACTGTGAATAAGACTTATGTGTAACCATTGATTTGTTAGTAATATTTGTGTTTCGATATTAACGAGATAAAGTGTACAGTTAAAGTTTAAGCAGCGTCCTATCTTCTAAGTCAATCAACAGAATCGAAAAAAGAAACAACTCTTTTTTCATTTGAAAGTAGGACAGGATTCTAGTTTGAACTACTTAATTTTTTTCCAACCCAGTTGCATTACAGAAATGGACGTGCATTTCTTTTGTTCGCATTCTATATTCTTTGAGTCTTTATTAATTTTTCATGTGCATGACACAATATGAAAATAAATACCTTGATAGGATGACACTGAATATACAAATATAGAAAATATTAGAACAACATATATTAAAATATCGTGAGCAATAAAATAGACATGAGATACAATTAAACAACTGAGAATGAATTTTTTTATAGTTATTCACAAGCTTTTGTAATGATATATCTGTTCAATGCTAGATAACAATCGTATAAGACATATTTATTCTATCACCCATCAGTTCTTTTATGGATGTATAGATTTGTTGATGTTATAAGAATATCTGTAAAGATCTGAGTATGATTTTTGTATCGTTGTTCTAATCATGGAAACTTTTGTCATACTGTTGAAATTCCTCATATCAAACAGACAACTTCATTTGAGAAAAGCATTAGAGTTGTGTTAAGCAATCCTATATACTTTTCTTTTATTCAATGAAAAACAAATGACATTTGTTCGATATAGTCGAATCACTTTCATCATTATCGATAATAGTCTTTGTTTTTCTGAATGATCCATGTTAAAAATTCCAGACAGTTTTTTTTTGTAAGGTGGATCTACAACGGGATCCATCTACTTTTATGCTTTGTCTGGAGATATAGCATGCTTCAGAAATGCATGAAATCTTCACCAAAATTAAATAAAATAGAAAACTCGTTTGTTTTTCACGTTCAAATTCTATCTCCTCATCTAAGAAAAACACAAGTGTAGAAATCATGAGTGAGTTTTTTTCAAACATCCAAATGTCTCTCTGATTGACAGACATTGATTGTTGTGATATCGAAGTATCCATGTATATTCAATGTATGATCACAATTTCCATCAGCGATTTTGCTGTCAATATGTCATTGGTTTGAACTATGTTACCTTACGACAAAGTCTTAACACATACAATTTGATAAAACAGGTCGAGTAATACCTCAAGTTATAACTATCAACCACTTTAACTCGATTAACTTTATGATCGATTATAAGCTTTGAAATTTGAGCAGCTAAGAATAGTATTTAAAAAATTGAAATAACTGTATTCTACTTCTTATTCTTTAAAATCGTAACTATTTCCAATATACATATGTTGTGAAGAAATTTAGATAACGCTTTCTTGAAGAATAATCATGTATTTTATTTAAAAATGAAATAACTATATCAAGTTATTCTTTTATGTCTGTCATTACTTCTATCAATACATCGATTCTTCTGATGTATTCGTTGATGTCCTTGTTGTTTCCTTACAAGTTAGACATCAACAGAAAAATGCTTTCTGCATTTTTCAGAAGGATAAAGTGGAACGGTGGTTCGCTGGTGCTTACTATGTCTGTACTTTATTTAGGGCATGGATATGACCAATAGTTTTAATTAATCTCAACTGATGTAAATATTTGTTGATTAATTTCGATCATAATCTAAATTAATGAGAAAAACGAACGAAATTTTTCACTTTGATTATTATCAATTACGAAATGATTATAATGCTGAAAGTCTTTTTGCCGCTAGTGACTATAATCGAACGATTTTGAAGTAAGATTCAATACAACAAACTATTGCCGAAAGTTATAACTAGAGTTGAAAGTTATAACTATTACCGCATTCGAACGATTTACTCTATTATGAAACTTTCAAAGACAAAATTTTAATTCAAAGTTGAACACATTTGATAAATGTATGTTCAATAAAATGTTTGTGTTTTGTCCGCTTTGGTCATAGACCTACACATAAAAGACACTACTCAGAGAATAATCTATTAATACTAAGTTATTAAAGCAAAGAACAAGGAAATATCTATAACTTAATTTATTCCTTGATAAAACATGTCAATTAAATCGAATTAATAACTATATCAACCTAATTAAATTTACTGAAAAATTCAAAACGTTAATTGAGTTAACATGCTTAATAGTTATAGGTACCCATGATCATTATAACTTGGATTGGAAGTTATAACTGTTGTTAACACTTATAATCTGAATTATAATCATTTTAAGTTAAGGTAGTTTCCCTGAACTATTAACGTTTTAAAAGACAGTTTTAACTCTCCCACTGACTGCAATAGAGAATTGAATAGTATTTTTTCAATTATGTACCAAATAAAGCATACCAAAAAAAATTTTACTTTCAAACATATCAGTGACAATATTTTGTCTGTGTACAATGAACATAGTTTTAAATTCAGTATAATTTCTATCGCGAAAAATGCAACCAGATTAGCATACTCGATAGTAATAGTTCGCTATTTACGACCATGTGGTGAACAAAAATACAACACAGTGCACTTACAAATTGTGTGACAAGCATTAGTTTTTATTATTATTCAAGGATGTTGCTCTGGCAGGCTAGTGATATCACCAGCCCGCACGTTTTTGTCATCGCGACATATATTCGATCAGAGTTGATCATTTACCTCTTGGTATGCTGATTTTAAAAGAAATAATAAATCAACTATCGTGTAGTATATATAAGATTGACATCGTTTTTACAGTATGGTCTTTAACTTTTTTAACAGAAGCTGGCTTTTCCTGATTTTACATGTTGAAAGTTGATCTGAAAGACTGTGGCATGATCGTTATGCATTTCTAGTAAGGCTATTATATATTTTGAAGTTTTCTAAAACGATGCATTTACAAGTTGACTTTCGGGTACAAATATACCCTGAAACTGAGACTATCGAATGCACTTCGAAGCACTTCCGATTCTTTCTAAACTTATATGCAAAGAAGCTTTGTTTCACATACGTGTCTCATCGAGTTCAAAGGATAAGTTAGCATATTCATATGATCAATATATGGTTGAGGAAATACCGAAATATACCTGAAGTATAAGTGAAATTTGGTATCAAAGTACTAGCCAATGAAAGTTCTCACATTCTATACATGATTATGCGGGATTCAGTGTGAAAAAGTCCTATGGACCACCAAATCACGTTCGTATGCGCCCCTCTCCTTTATTATCTATTTCTTCTTCGTAGAGTTTCCAAGCCATTCAAAATTTCAAAATGACTACATGATAACCATTTTGTATTTTCTTTCTCATTTTTCATTTTTATTTTTCTTCATCATCCATTCGTCACAAGTCAACATTCTTGTCTCTGTTCTTCAAGATCCTTTTTGTCTTTAGAATAATCTGCCAATATTCTTTTTCTATATTGCATGTCATTTTCTTGATATTCTAATCAGATTCTCATACTATTTTATTTTTACTTAGTACGTATTTGTTATAGCTAAATTTTTAACATTAACTTGATTTTGGTTTAGTAGTTTTCACAACAAAAACAAAAAGAAAAAAATTCGTTATACCATATCATGTTTAGTTTTTATAACTTAGACAAATAACAACAAATAAGCACTGATAGAAATCACAGCATCACAAAAAGAGAACAAGTACAGTCGTCATGAGAATAACAGCTTTCATTGAGAAATTAAAAAAAACGTTGCGAAAAAAATTCTCTATTCGAATTCGATATCATCACTCATTGTTGTTATTCGTGTTCATCATGATCATAAAACTAATTATCAACGAAAATTTGACGAGTTACTGTTTATGTTCATCTGAGAAACTAAATAAACTATAAAAAGATACTTTTATAGGATATTAAAATAATAACTTTACTTTAATTTTCAAAATATAAGCATCGTACCTTGTGATAGTTCTCATGCATTTGCTCATCTTATCAGTCGAACGTCTGTTTCATAAATGAACGAAGATGTGAATGTATGTGAATACATACAAATAGAAGAAAAGAGAACGAAAAAAAAAAATTAATCGATAGAAGGATTCTTGGCGAATTGTCTAGCAAAAACAAATATGAAAAGAACAAGGATGAGAATGTTGACTTGTGCTCCGTTTCTTCTTGTTACAAATCGACATGTTATATTTATTTCACTCGTATTATTTCGCCTTCTTCATCTTATTTTTGTACCCTCCTCGCCATCCTTCGGAAAGAAAAGCGCAGAACTGACAAACGAAGAAGCACAAACTATGAGCAATGATGCCAGTCTACAGCAAGACAGAAAACGGTGTTTAACATTTGTGCATGAGAGTGAAAAGAAGAAGGACAGACAAACAAAGCAGCAAGGAAAAAAACAAGCGAAAATGCAGATCTTTTTCTTCTTCACCTTTCTTCTCTTGTATTCTGGATTTTCAGAAAGTCATGAAAAGAGGAAAAAGAAAAAAAACACGAGAAAGAAACGAACAGAAAAAAGATCGAATATTGCCTTCATATGTTGAGCATTAAAATTGATAGTAACTTAATTGGTTACACTTGTTATTATGCAATCATTGATTAGGAATTTAACAAGATTCGAATGTTGTAATAACGTCAAATACAATAATCCATCACTGATCCTAATTTGACGATGGATATATTATCTTCAGTTGATGATAAACCACAAACGTAATCAAATCAACAACAGAAATGGACAACAAATAATGATTGGCCACGGTATATTATCAATAAGAAAGAAAAATTTCTTTTGATTTATTCTTATTTTAGGTCAACCGATAATCAACAACAACAAAATACAATGGATTCAAGTGGCTTAATCCATTTGATTGCTACTCGTGGTGAGACAAATGTTACTGATAATACTAATAATGAATCAATTGTAAATATTCGAACAGATGATCAAACAAGTGAACAAGCACATGAACAATTACGTGATGAAAACCTTCCAGAAGATCAACATGAACAAGTACCTCTCGTTCCTTTCATCGACATTAATCAAGTCTTTTTTCTTATCCAGATTTACCACATCGTAATGTTATTTGACAAGCAACATTTCATGATGGACGTTTTGTTTATCCATTTTGTACAGATGATTTTGCTTCAAACGAAGGCATACGCTATCATTTATATAATTCATGTACAAAATCCCCATATCTCACAGCATTTCTTCGTTGTCTTATATATGGAAGTGAATTAGCTGATCGAAGTTCATTACGTACACATTTAGCTCGATATATTAGCTAAGCTAATTTATTTTATAAGAGAATCTTTTTTTTTAATTGATATTTTACTTACGGGTGCTGAAGACGGTGGAACTGTATCGACAGATAAAATTGATGCATTACGTAAGCCAGCATTATGAACAAGTGGTGAAACGTCAAATTGAAAAAAAACGAAAAAGAAGATAGATTTCTAATCATCTAACATCACCACAAATAATTAATCCAATGATTGCAATGACATCAAGCATATTACCTCGTGGAATTGATGCGTATAATATTCCACCAACGATGATTAATCAACAAATATCCTTGCTCATAAATCAAGTTTGATTCGAATGATTCTGATCGAAAAATAAAACAGTTTTATTAATTGTTCATTTGATTCAATTCGATTTTTATTTAAGAATAAACGTGATCGTCCGCTTAAAACAAAATCTTAAGGATTAATACCTGTAACTCCTTATACTAAACATCCACATATAAATCTTGCTGGATTATCATTAACTCCAGCAATCAATAATCAAGTTATATTGAATGATCAACATATTAAAGTATATATATTTAACCATTAAAAGCCAAAGGAGGCTTTTCCTAATTGCGTTAGTGGAGTTTCACATCTTCTGTATGCTCAAACAATAATTGTGGAAAAATGAATCTATAGAGATAGAGTGTCACTTTTTGTTCGATTCAAAAATTTACCGTAGTATTTGACACTCATAAGGGAACCTCCCAAGCTGCTAAAATGTTTTTGAGCTTAAATTTCATCTACAAGTAGGGGATATATAGACTAGAAAGATTCTAAGAGAGTATATGGGCGCAAGTTGCAATTTGGTTGAGATATCGACATATTACTGTAATTATCCTGGAGCACTCCACTTTTCCGGTAAAATCAAAGTTTTGACTTTAGACCTGAAGCTTTGCCTGCATCAAGGCATCAGTCAGACTAGCTTGTTTACAATGTTTCAAAGGTTTTAGACAAATTACCTTCGAGACATTACCTTTACAAAATATCCATGCATAACACAATATGTATAGAAAAGCGTCCTTCTGCTAACATACTGAGATCTCGGAGATAATTTATCCAAAATCTTTGAAACTTTGTAGACAAGCTAGTCTGACTGATGCCTTGATGTAGGCAAAGTTTCAGGTCTAAAGTCGAAACTTTGATTTTGCCGGAAAAGTGGAGTGCTCCAGGATAATTACAGTAAAATGTCGATATTTCAACCAAATTACAACTTGCGTCCATATCCTCTACTTGTAGATGAAATTTGAGCTCAAAAGCATTTTAGCACCTGGGAAGACTCTCTCGTAAGAGAAAACCAAAACTATATTGATCATTACAGAGTATCGCGCAGTTGTCGTTGACAATCGTTTAAACAACACAAATGAATATAAATCTTAACGTCAGAATCTCGATCATATGGTCATGAGATTGGAAGTAATGATGGGAATAAGTAAATCTAGTGAATCGCATGCAATACTTTATTGAAATCATTTGTTCCATCTATTATGCATAGAATGGTCTCAGCAATGAGCTAGAATACAGAAATGCAGAATCTATCGCTAAAACAAAAATTTTCCCAAAACGGAGATAAAGCCTAGAAAAAAAATCTCCCTTCTATCAAAATAAATCAAAAGTCAGATTCTCTTTTCATCTTGCACATTCAAAGCAACTGAAAAATAAAATCGATTTATTTCACACACAAAAACTATTTTTTATTATTCATCAATTATTTGAAGTAGTTTTCATTCCAAAAACTAATAGATTCATGAGTTAAACAAAAAAAAACTTCTTAAGTCGAATGCTTAAATGAAAAAAAAAATATTCCTACTTTCAGTAACCTTCTCCAAGTTTGAAATGATATTTTCTCCAACGGGTATTGATATACACAGATAGATTCTATACGTCTGCTAAAATAGCCTTACGTACACATCATAATGACACCATAATCTCTTACGTTGGAAATATTATCTTGTGTCGTGCATCTTGTAAAAGATCTAAGCTGAACTCTTCGTGATAATTTCACTGTTCTTTAATATTTATTTTTAATCTGTATGAGTTTTTGTTTAAATATTCTGTCGTCCAATAAAATTTAAACTCAAATATTTAATATCATACTTAATTCAAATATAACCATACAATGTACAACTGATTGATTCTTTAAGAAAATATCATTTACCTAGCAATGACCTTATCCATGGTTTAGAAGAAAAACAAAAAGAATATCATCAATCTTAATTCCTTATCGTACACTTGATAATTAGAAGTGATTTTATATTTTATCATGTATATGTTTCTGTGTATTATTATGTACATTGATTTGATTGTTGATAAATATCCAAAATGTGCGAAGAAGTATTATTCATATAAGCTTGTATGGGATATGTTATTTTAAAAAACAAAACGGATGTTTAAACTTCTTCCGGCTTGTGTAACATATCCTTGTCTTCTCTATTAATTGTATAGCAGCATTGACATTGTTGATGGCATCCGTAAATGATTGACAAACAGTTTCCCATTTCACATTCAACATCTAAAGAATCGAGAGAGAGCAAGAGAAAAAAAAATTGTCTGTCCCTTTTTTTTCTGTCATAGGTAAGCAAAATATATTGAACGTTTGTCATGTTCAATCAACAAAAGAATAAATGGGAACAAGCACAGAAGAAAAAGAGAGACTACCATTGACTAACGGTGTCATATTTGTCTGATATTTTTCTATCACCCAGTTGCGAAAAGTAGATATTACTTCAGTTAGAGTTTGAGTTTTTCATGCTCTAATCATCAATAAAATAGACAACAATTTATTAAACTAAACAAATGTCAAACATCTTAATATTAAATCATTGGCGTTTTTGTCTTGTTTTTATTTTTCATGGTCAAATTCAAAATGATTGGTAGAAAATTGATTTAGTCTTTTTTTCTCTTTCTCTCTCTCTCCCTTACGTTCATCGTTTATGTGCCCCTCCTTCACACAAGAGATTAAATATTGTCATTAGTCAGTGTTGACGAGTAAAGCAAGCTTTCTTTTTTCTTTTTTCTCTATTATCCATTAATACTAACTAAGAATAAAGAGAGAGGGAGAGAGAGAGAAAGAGAGAACAAAGTAATGGATCAACTGTCTCTTTTTCTTTTCTCGTCGATGAAATAAAAGTTAAACGGTAACAGAAAGAAACGAGACGTTGAACTTTGTCGAACGTGATTCGTTGAGAAGAATATTTGTCGTGTAAGTAAAACGAGCAATCAGCGAACGAAACGACAAGACAGACAAAAGACAACGACTACCGATTGTTTACTTGAACATCATGATGATATGACCGTGTGGTATACACAAATACATTGGCAGACAAAAAAAAACCTGTCTTCGAACCCCGTTTTTTTTCCGATCTTTTTTCCTCAATTAACAAGTACGAATAAGCAATGATTGATATTAACAACGAAGATATGACACAAAATCATACATTTATTCGTCAAATGCATACAAACGATGATACAAATATGACTACAAATGATTTTGACAGGTATGATCGACGTGTTGATGACATTGATATATTAGATAAGGATAGAAGAAAAAAAACACTTTTAATCTATATGTAATAACTTGTAATAAGTTAAATGATGGTTTTATTTAAGAGAAAATTTGAATAAAATAGTTTCAAATGATAGTAGACACGTTTCTTTTTTATGATGCTTCTAACCACAGTTTTAGAAGCGATGATATTAATTATTATGTGAACAGCATAGGATATGTCTCTTAGTTCTAAGTAGAATCCTGCAATCGAATTGGGTATCCGAGGCTCAGATCAAGTCAGCGCTTAGTAGTAACGGAACCTCCACATCGGTTCGAAGTCGAAAAGAAGGTATATTCTTCCTCTACAATATAGGAATATTACTTTTCTGAATCGTATCTGATTATGATTGTCTCTATAATTTTTGATAATTTCATATCTTTTTACTAATGTCCGTTTCATAAAAAAAAGGTGGGTGGGTATTTTTAGAATATCTTTTGATAGCAAGAAGATAGAAAGAAGTGACTTTCATTTTTATTAAAGAGAAGATGAAGACCCATCGAGTTCTATATTACAGGTATTTTCAACGTAACCTTTTTGAAGGCTTTCAATCGACTTTTTTGAAAATTAATGTACTCTGTGAGATGACACTAAAGCAAAATTTCAATGATCATGTGTGAATTCGAGCTGTCAGTCGAAGATCTACAAAACTATGCACGTCTCAGATTTTTATGTTTATTGGTTCAAGAGTTTTAAGTATTTTATCCAAAACTATCAGTCGATTTTTCAAGCAATTGCTGTAAAAAACAAAATCGCTTTTTTTCCTTATTCTATAAGAAACTATTTTAGAAAAACATTTTAGGATACTCTACTATATCATTCGATGCCACATCATCTTCTCTTTCCAATAACGAAAACCACAATGTCCTCTTCTATTTCTGTCAATAGTTATTCAAAAAATACTGCTTTCGTGCCCTCTTCTTGTTTTTTTTACAGTAGATATTCAATCGCGTATTTTTTAATATGACATAAAAAGTTTAGGAACTTTTATGACTGACAAAATTTACTGAGTACAGATTATTACGGACTATCTATTGGGTACAAGTACCCACAACATTTAATTTTGATATGTACAAGAAGAATTGTAACTGTGCGAAATACTACTTTTCAGGCAACCATAGGAATCATGTATTTTACCTAGATGAACAGTCATTTGACAACAACATATTGAACTAAAAGTAGTAGTGTTTATTGATCTACTATGGTTCGAAATATTAGTTACAAAAAAGCAAATTCTAAATTAATTCTTTTTCTTTTAATCGCATTGGACGAAGAAAAAATGAAATACTGAATGTGAATTTAAGATGTTACGAACTTTTTTCTTTGAAATTGCGGAAGAGCAATATTACATGATAGAATAAGTGACACACCTAGAATATTTTTAATTTTTTGAGCTTTATTTTTTATCATTATACTAGATTAGAAAATTGTAATAAGCATATCAATCGCTTGAAGAAATCTTGAGTTTTGGAAAGAATACGAAGAGTTAGGATTTCAAAAACTTTAATTTATAGAACGTTCAAGGTAAATTCTTGGTCTGTTCGAACCAAAATGATGTCTATCAAAAGTAATTATCCTTTTTATAGAGAAGTTTTGATAGAACTTTGTAGCAACAATATACAGAATTTGACAGTAAATCTTTGTCAATATCGATGTTTGTTAAGATGAATAATACATCGTGAGCTTTGTTTCTATTGAACAATAGTAAATCTATCATATTTAACAAATGTGAACAATTTTTTGTTTTTGCCAATCGTGTCACTGTCATTTATCGATAGGTGGGTCCCTCTTCAGGATTTATTGATATGATATACATCAGAACAACATGCGCCATCTCGTTAGATCAGATTACGACGAGCTAACTGAATAAAAATATCATATCTCTATGTAATTTAAAACTTCAAATCATACAACATTATTACACAGAATATTTTTCATTGTATAAACTTTACTTTAAAAAAAAACCTTGAAAAAAAAATAAGGATTTTCTGATGGTTTGAAATGATAAATTTTCAGTTTAACTTCGTTCTATTGAATATCAAAATATGTTACCAAAGGTTAACTCTTTACTCCCGATGAAAGTTCTTGATAGTCTGCACAAGCAAGCTCATTACTTATATGAACTCAAACCATAAAGTTGTCTGTTAAAGGGAAATATAATAAATTGACGACAAATTTAGTAAATGCCATATGACTTATGCCATTAGAATACTTGTTTTATTTTGACTGAAGTGCTATGCATATGATATATTCATAATATAACAATCGAAATGTGTCATGAGTCACATAATCCTCATTAAAATATCTTTAATGTCCTCTAATTTATCTTCTTGTTTATCAAAATCAATATTAAAAGTTCAAAAAATTTCGTTTACAAAAAAAAACTCATTTTCATGTTACCATCCCCCTGATGTCCACACGCTTCAATATAACAGTTTCATGAGTACGCTGATCACCCAATCGAGGGAGTGTAACATTCTCGCCCCCCCCCCCCCATCGTGAAAAATTTGTATGTTTTTAGCAGAGCTAAAATGTTCTTTTGACATACTTTTGCTAGAACAAAGATATTCTCCCTTTGAAAAAAATCACGACACTACAATGTTGAATGTTTCGAGTAACTACTACATGAGTATTGTAATCGAGTTACTTCCTCATCATTTTTATAAAATATTTTACGTAATTGATGGGTACCTAGTCTATATAGATATCAGTACTAAAATCAAAGAACAATTCAAAACTTTAATTTAAAAAAATATTCAACATCTAAAAAATCTACACTTTAAATTTACTAATCTCAAGTAGAACCTCGTTGAAAGAAAACTTTTATGAAATTCTTTGCGACAATATTGAGTTAGTTTGCTATCGAACATTCTGATTCTATTCAATAGTGATTATACCAATGTTTACGATTGTCGAAAGTCAAGTTTTACAGTATAATAAAGAATTAAATTATCTTTTTTCTTTCAAATTATTCTTCTAGTTCTAAAAAGCTTTAATTTGTATGAATAATTCCATATCTTCTTTGATCTGACATTGAGCCAATGACTTCTCAAAATTCAAAGATCATTTTTTTTTTATTGACAAAAAATTTTGTTTTTTATTTATCTTTTAAAATAAAACTTTATAATCAATCAATATTCACTATTAATTATGAACCAAAACAAGAACTCAAACATATTCCATTTGATATGAGCACTTTCATAGCATCTTTTTATATATGTTACTATCGAACAAAATAATTCACATGCAAATTTCAAACCTTAGAATCATCTCATCATAATAATGATGATAATAGAAATTGAGTATTTTGTTCAACATACATTTCATATATATATATTGCTTGCTTATAAATTTAATAATAATGTTGACTTTTTTCTTTGTCAATGACTAACTCGATTAATCAATGTCCTCTTGTCATCGAAAGTTCCATATTTACTTTTCATCGTTTCTATCCAGGTAGCTCTCTCTCTTCGTTCGTTTTTTCAATTGACAAACATTCTCTGATGTGTTAATGTCAAAAAAAAAAAAACTAAGAATTAACAATATATGCAAAATACTCTTTACTTCATATCTTATAATGTCTCTTATAGAGCAAAAAAACAAGAACACGGTTTTATATGTTCTTTTCTTTGTTTCTTCGTTTGATAAAATTTGTTACAAGTAATTCAATAAAAGAAGTTTGTTAAGAGATTGAACTACTATTACTACTACCGCTTTTCTTTTTATATATATGAACCTGTTGATTATATACCGTGCTAATCTCATTCTAATTCCTTTTATTCTTGTTCGATATGATATATACATTCGATTGAAGTGAGAAAAGTTAACATATAACATAGATCTTTTTTTGTCTTTTCTTTTTATTTCTTTTTATATTAGACAAATCAATCAAGAATAGTAGAGAGATAGAGCAGGCAAATAAACTATTCGTCTTCATATACAACTTATCAGAAAAAAAGAAAATGTCGAGATTTGGTCACGCTCAAATGATAAAGATATTCAATTTCTAAGGTCAATCACATTTAAAGTATTGCTTCGGCTTATTAGATCCTAAATAGAATACGATAAATTTATCTTAGAAAATTTTTTTTACCGATCAATCTAGCGGATTATGAAGATCTGTTTTTTTTTCTTGTGCGTAACTTTTGGTATATTATAAGAATTGTAGAAGAAACGAGAAGAAAAAAAAAATAAGAAGATGAAGAAGAAGAAGAATCTACTCAGCGAATAGAAATACGAGTGTGGGTGTACACAACGGACATCTTCTTATTGATGAATGAAAAAAAGAAGAAGAAGAAAAAGAGAAAGAGAGACGTTTCTCATATGTGTTATAAGCATAGCAGCAACACATCAGCGGATTAATAAACCGTTGTTGTTGTTGTGCTTGTTTTTATTAATTATTTACTATTTTATCACAAGTAAGCTTTTTTTTTTTATTTGTAATATTAACAAGACGATGCTGTTTTTTTTTTCGATATAAAATTGAACTAATTAATAGATAATGTTGATGAGATGATTACCGCTTTGAAATAAAAATAGAAAATGATTTGTATAGATGCGCGTGTCAAATGAGATGGATGCGTTAAGTAGGATCTAGGATTTTTTTTTAAGTTAACAATGCTAATTTGTTTCCTGTTGTCTCTCGTTTTTTTTTCCTCATTTGACGAATTTCTCATTACTAGAGAAATCCATTCGATAGATGACACAATGAAAAAAATCGGCACGATTTCATAGGTAAAGTAAAAAAAGAAAGAAACGTGTGTATGTGTGTGTATGTTCATAGACAATTGAAAATTAATTAGAAAGTCATAAATTTAATATGATCTTTTTATGTTTATGCGTATATATATATTTTGTTTTTTTGTTATTTTTATTTTTATCTATTTTGCTTTTCTTTAAGAATTGAAGCAATGAAAGAAAAATCAAAGAATGCAGCACGAAGTCGACGTGAAAAAGAAAATGCGGAATTTTTTGAATTGGCAAAACTTTTACCATTACCACATGCAATTACTGATCAATTGGATAAAGCATCTGTTATACGTCTTACAACAAGTTATCTTAAAATGCGTGCTATTATACCCGAAGGTAAATCTAATGATCTATAACAAATCATCATATCCTATCCCGCTAAGATGACGTCATTGACACAATATTGAGAAATTTAACATGTTCATTTATCAAATAATGTTATAGTTCATTTGAAAATTGATATGAGATATATTATAAAAATAAGAAGAATTGAGATTTTTTTCGAATTTTTATTCTTTTATATAAATTGAAAGGAACAAAAAAAAAGGAACAATTAAAATAGCATGAGTTTGTTTGCTGTACATGACAATTTTATCCGAGTCGTTTTATATTAAAAAATAAAAGAAGAAGAAGAAGAAGAAGAAATCGCATTGGTTCTAAGAATTTTTTCTTTTCTTCTTCTCTATTCTCTTTACATTGACTTTGATCAGCTTAGTTTGAAAATGAATCTCTTATTCCATCCGGATGTTTTTTCCCGGTAACAGTCTCATCACTTGCATTTCATATTTACAACAGGAATTCAATAAAAAATCACACATAGATGATGAGCTTTTTCGTTACCGCTACAGATATGATTGAAATGGAAATCGATTTTTGTTCAATTCAACATTGAAAAGAAATATATCTAACACTAATTTTCATGTCAATCACTTTCTCAGTTTCTATAGGACTAGGAGCACAATGCGCCCTAATTTTGAAAATTTTTCACACAACCTTTCTTTTTCCGAGTCTCTGTCACCAGTGTCAAATTACACAATCTTAGAATAAAAGATCTTTTCAAAATCAATTCCAAGATTCAATCTTATGTTGTCTGTCCTATTAAAATTAGATTTGTACTTATTGTTAATCAAGAGCGATGGTGAAGCCAACACTTTCTCTTGAGATCAAAACAAAAAGTAAACAAACATTCATTTACTTTTCTTCATTTCATAAGACAAAAAAAAACGTGTTCTACTTTCTTTTTAAATATACTCTGATACCCATATGTACTTTAGATTCACACTTTTTTTTTCTCTTAAAAAGAAAAGAACCTTCAAGTGTGAACACTAGGAAATGTCAAAAACTAGAGTTCTTTATTAATTGATATGCACTTAATTTCATTTTTCTTAAGACATTTTTTTCTGACTATATCAGGGGTGTCCCGAGGTTGCCAGGGTTTGGAAGCGGGGGAGTGAGGTGATGTTTGTTAAAGTTGACCGGATTTTGAGAATCAATGAGTGAAAAAACATTGCAAATCTTCTCGAGAAAAAAAAAAGTTACCTCTGGGCTGTATTAAAATAATTGATAAGATTGTGCACCATTATTTATTAAATTATAAAACTCATCGAAAAGAACAAATCTTTCAATAAAAAAAATCTAGTACTCATATATATATATATATATATTTTAAGGACTTGGTAGTACATGGGGTTCACGTTCACTAACTCAAACAGCAATTGAGCGTGAAGTTAATTCTCAATTAGCACAAGTTTGTAAAACAATACATTAATAACTTGATATAATAATGTTACGTTTTGTTGTTTTCATTTTTAATTCTATTAGATTCTCGATGGTTTTCTATTTGTTGTTGGTCCTGATGGTAAAATAATGTATATATCTGAAACAGCTTCAACACATTTAGGTTTATCACAAGTTGAATTGACAGGAAATTCTATTTATGAATATATTCATCCAATTGATCATGAAGAAATGGCTGCTGTATTAACAGCACCATTACCAACATATAGTCAAACATTATGTTCAAATAGTGAATATGAAATAGAACGCTCATTTTTTATACGTATGAAATGTGTTTTGGCTAAACGCAATGCTGGTTTAACAGCAAGTGGTTTTAAAGTAATACATTGTTGTGGTTATTTAAAAGTTAAACAATTTAATCTTGATACATTATCATATTATGGTTCAACAAATAATTTAAATAATAATACTGAAAATTGTTATCAAAATGTTGGTCTTGTTGCATATGGTTATTCATTACCAAGTTGTTCAATAACAGAAATACGTCTTTATTCAAATATGTTTATGTTTCGTGCTGGACAAGATTTAAAATTATTATTTCTGGATTCCAGGTATGTTGTCTTTTTTTATTTTCTTATGAAAGAAAATTTAATTTTTTATTGACTTTATTAGAGTATCACAAATAACTGGTTATGAACCACAAGATCTTGTTGATAGAACTTTGTATCATTATGTACATACACAAGATTTAATGGCACTAAGATGGGCTCATCAAGTTTGTAAGTAACAATTTTGAATTTATAATTATATATGGTCTATTAAATATTCATATATAGAAAAATGAAATGACATTAAAATACTAGATTTTATTGAAGGAAAGAATAAAATATTTTTGAAATTTATATAGTTTTCAAGTTGAAATTGATAACCCATTAGGATTCAATTTCAATTGATCAATCATTTTCTCATAACAAAAAAACACTACTGAATTGAAAGTTATCGAAGATGTTAACTTCTAATATGAGCATAAAAAATACTAAAAAAAATTGTGACAAATTTTTCTTTGATTTGCCTAGGTTATAGAGCATATGGAATAGCCTAGAAAACAGTAACTTCCTCTCGTTGAACACAATTTATTTTTGGATAAAATACAATGATTTTAATTCATACAACAGACACATATCAGTACAGTATACATTCTTTATCGTGAATGTCCAAGGGACCTTTATAAAGTGTGTCCCGTCTTCTTTCTTTCAATTTCGATGATACTCTCCTGAAATAATTAGTGATAAAACTGTTTTTGAACATTTTCTAGTCAAAATAGATGTAAGTTATGTCGGTATGATATTTGTCGACGAAGATTCGTGAATTCTTCTCACTTCATGAGTAGATAAATAAACAATTTTCCAATTTTTCCTGTTCTATCTTCTTTTGATTGTGTTTTTGTCGCAGAGCATGGCGCATACTAACATAGGCAATACGTATCTACATGCACAACTCTATTCAAAAGAAATAACTTAGAAAAAGAACAGTATCGAGACTATAAATCTTGATTTTTAATATCAAAATTCGGTTGTATCGGGCACGCGAGCTTCTATTCCAGATTTTCATATTCTGAACATTTGATTCCAAATATCTAGACAATATCAAAAAAGATGCTGTGACATTAGACAACTGTTCATTTTGAAGAGATTTCTGAATAGTCTAAATATTTTTGAAACAACGATTAGTCCATTGAAAACATCTGCTCATCACAGAAAAGCATTCTTACAAATCATCATTCGTTTTTATCTTTTCGATCCGACACTGTAATAAAAAGAATCATAATAGCAAAAGATTTCTAACTAAAAACTCAAATTATTGAAAATAAATAAAGCGTGATTAGTACAAAAGTTACATGTAATTTTCTAGTTCTATAACCAGGAGATTGTGAATGGTAGAAGTAATGCACTAAGATTTTACAACAAATCCATGAAATATAATATTAGTGACGATAATTATTAGTTTTTTCTTTCTTCTGATGACAGGAAAGCGCCTGTCCTCGCTCACCCTTGGTTATGCCACTTTAATTCACCTAGATTAAACAAATTACGCATCAGATAAAAATATCTTTAATGAGTGTTTATTTCTTTTACTTGATAGAGTAGTACATGTTGTGCTTATAGAAAACAAAAAAGAATTATGGATAAATGATTATTGTTCATTTTAATATATCTTTTTTTCTAAATTATCAATTTTCAAATTCATGCAAAAGTTTAAAAGTGAATCATTTTCTTACATAATATCAAACAAAACAAATATTAGAAAGAAAAATAAAATTACTTGTTTATTCATCTTTCATTTAACATTGATTCTTTAGAAGGTTCATTCTCTTGAATAAGTTCTTTTAGCATAGACATTTGTAAAAATGTTGATTCTTTCAGCTGAATACGAATTAATTAAAAAGTAATTAGCCAATATTTCTCTCACCATATGAGAGAAAAATTCAGGATAGACTTTTTACAGCATGAACTATATCTATAATGAAATTTTCCGCAAGATCTAACTTCGAGAAGCTTTCTATTGAAATCTGGTTTTCTAGAGATTCTGAAGAAGGATTTTTTTACCGCTTCAAGTTAGATTCGAACTTCTCATTTGGTTATAGGAGCATTTTTTTCGTACTCCATCACGCTGCTAACTCTAGTTTTTTTTTATTGATAATTCTTTTGAACCAAGAGGTCTCTAGCACCGATTTGTTTCAGGGCATCTCGAGTAATTTAACATACATACAACATGCACATATCTTAATTATGTGAAGTTGCATCACTAATGAATAATTTTAGCTACTCTAGTTCTTTTGTCAATTGAAAAGCGAAAGATAATCATTATTTCATGAACATTAATTATTAATTTTTTAGTACTTACTAAAGGACAAGTGACAACTCGATATTATCGTTTCTTAGCAAGAAATGGTGGTTGGATATGGAGTAAGTATTATGATTATTTTAAATTTAAATATCAATATTTAATTTATTTTTATTGTTATTTTTTAGTACAAAGTTATGCAACACTTGTTCATAATAGTCGATCTTCACGACCGGAAGTTATTGTTAGTGTCAATCATGCATTAAGGTAAATTATTATTATTTTTTCTTTATATTATTAATTTAATTTAATTTTTGTTTTAATTTCAAGTGATATTGAAGCTAAACATTTACAATTGTCAATTGATCAAGTTGAAAAAACTCCGTCAGATTATATACGTTCAACACAAGCATTAGCAACATTAGCAGCTAATTCAGGTGACAATGATAAATGTTCATCAACAAATACAAGTTTAAATTCATCATCATCATCATCAATATCAAATAGAAATTCAACAAATAAAATTCTTAAAACAAATCGTTCTATAAAACAACGTAAATTATCACCAAAATCAATAACAAAAAATGAAATAATATTATCACCAACAATCAATGATGATTATTCATCAACAACAGCAACACCAGGTATATGCTATACTCATGATGATATTTATTATTACAATTCTCATCATCATCATCATCATCATTCTCAAACAAATCCAAATTTTTCACTTTATACATCTTCAACTAATTATTCAAATCCAGCATGTTTTTCAACATATTCAAATCTAGATGATGATCATAATAAATCTTCATCACCTTATTCTTCATTACCAATATATAATTCAATGTACTATGATCAACAACCATCAAATGACTATAATTTATTAGCATCTAAAATGATTCCTTCGAAACCACCACTACCACCACCACCACCAACACAACAGCAACAGCATCAAGTGATGTTAAATAAAAAGAAACAATTTTTACCTATACCACTATCATCACAACAACAGCAACAGAATAATAAACGTGGCCCTTCATGCGAAACATTAACATTATGTGATGTAAATAATAAAAGAATTCGCCTTGATAATGAATCTCATCATCATTTATCTCATATTGATTATGAAACAAATCTAACGTCTGATAAAATTGATTTATATCCATCAGCGAATAATTGTTATGCATCAACAAATTATCCAACGGAACATCCGTATCATCATACGTCGGTGATTGTCGACAGTCAACAGTATTTTCTCAATGGATGGAATGGAGCTGCTGCTTTCTAACCAAATCATCTAAAGTATTTTTAGTCAATGTTGTCTGTTGTTGTTATTTTTCGTGTATGTGTGTGCTCATGTCTGTCTGTCTGTACGTTATTATCTCTGATTGTGCTTTCGTTCAAAGAAAGACAAATGTACCAATAAGCAATTTATATTTTATTCATTTTTTTTTCATCAATGAAATATGGAGATTAATTTAATTAAAATTTGTATACGATGTAATCAGACCATAGGATTAGAAAAGAAAAGACCGTAAGGAAAAACATAGGACCTATGCATTGACTTGAAGACCAAGTCTCAGTTACATGCCTTATTTAGAATAGCTCCTAATGGATAAAGAACTGTTCATGTGAACGTTGATTTTTTCTTCTATGCATTTTTATTTCTTGTAAATCATTTTGTGGAATTCATTTTTTATTTTTCGAAGAAAAATATGGTGAGTGTTAGCTTTAAATCGTGGTTTTGTGGCTCCTCCCTCTCCCAGTAACGGGGAATGAGAAGAATGAATAAAAGCCAACGTTCATTGGATACGTTTGTGCATAGTAACTGAAGACAATGTGCGTCAAACTTCTTTTTCAGAGTTTCGTTGCAACGGAAAAAAGCGCTGAAAGATGAATGTGTAGAATAATTGAAATCAGACCGACCTATCTTTTGACGGTGAAAAGACTAGTTCAATCTTCTAATCTCAACTTTTGCTTTTCAGCAATCATTTTCTTACCGAAGCAATTGAACTTATAATTTTCATTAATGTGTTTAATAAAATAATGATGAAAGGAAAACCAAAAGGAACTTCTTCCTTTGACACAATAATTGAAAAACAAAAAAACAAAAACGAAAACGGTGGTTGACCTCAAAAAAAAAAGAAAAGAAGACTTAACTTCGAAATCCAAAGAAAATTGTTTTGGATTATAAATTAAAAGATGAATTGCTTGAATTTACCGTATTTTGTACTGATACTTTGAAACAATGATCTATTTGTTAACATCATATGATTACACGTAAGTAAAGTTAGCATTGATTATTCTCTATCGAATGATACTGTTTTAACTAGGTATCGAGTGTGAAAAGATCCACACCGATCTAAATTTTATTACCTATTTTTTATTTAATTTTTTGAATTGTTAATGCTGTTCTTTTGATTCAAAACAAAATCATTTAGTTTGAACACTTTTATTTGAATAAATCGTTTTTGCATAACAGTAAAATGGGATAAGTTTAATTTCTCGTGGAACTCTCCTTCATTAGGCAAGATTCGGTCTACATGTATCTTTCCAGAAAGTCAATATCTGTTTTTCAGACAGAAGTTTTATACTGAAGTATATGTATAAAAAAACCTTTACAAATGGTCAAGAAAAAAAAAGAGAATCTGGAAAGAATAAGAGCAAAAACATCAATCAGAGGAGAAAATTTAACAAACACACGACTTTTTGCCCGTTTTTGGGATGCAAATGAATAAGATGTTGAATAATCGACAAAAAGTTCCAATTTTTGTTCAAAATATCTAAACTTTCGGTATATCGTTTTTGCTTAGGTACTAGTCTGTTTGGTTTTTTAATGTATTGTTTTATATTTATACTAAAAATGTTTGTCTTTATTTTCTAATTTTTGAATGTTGAAATAAATACATGCTTCTTGTTTTTTATGCATATTTCATTATTTTTTTGTCATTGATATTCATGATAAGCAAAAAAATAATCGGTTGCCTATCGTCATTATCAAAAGAGATGTTCGTACTTTATATCGTTAACAAATATCAAGCATCCATACTTGTCTGAAACATATTGAATTCTTGTGTATATTTCACTATTGCCTATTTTATGAGATTCTTCATAAAGTTCTGCATCTATTGATGTAGGCCTTAAAAATTGAAAAAAACCTGCAAATTCATTATACATCACATTGATACAGTGAAAACGTTTTGATTATAATGATTCTGTAATTGTTTTTCATTAGATTAAGTTTCAATCGATGATAAAATACAAATAGTTACACAAAAAACTCTTAATCTTATTATAATGATTTTATCAGCGACAATGGCAATTTAGTAATTAGAAGTCATTCATCTCATGATTGTAGGAAGATTCTGTACTCTCTCCATAATCCATTGAAGTTTGCTTTCTTTCCCTTTTTTATTATATGATGAGAAGCATAATTGATTGAAATGTTCACATAGGAAAATAACCTTGAGTGTTGGCAAAATGAGAATTGACATGAAAGTACGGTTTCAATCGTATTAGAGAATCAATCTAAATTTATATCAAATAATCAAATGGTTACTATTTTTTTGGAAGATTTTGAAACTAGTCTAAGTTTTTCTCATCTTTTTATAATATTAGATAGAATGTTCTTATTCAACTATGTCACGAAAAATTTTCTTGTCTATTATTTTCAACAATCTGTCTAAGTAAATCTCTCTTCCAATCAAAAACTACTATATAGTTTCATCTACACCTCATTAAACAGATGTGATATTGTGAGTCACCCTCTGTTTGGCAGAGAATGTTCAATAGCTATTATATGATATCATTGAATTTCCTAATTTAAATTCTACGTTCTTTGAATAATTCAAATCGATTGATCTTATTTTGAAATTTTCAGACAATTTGAACGAAATATACAACGTATTCTTTTGAGAACAATACTTGTGAAATGAAAGTAAGGACCAATCTTCATGTTTATTCTAATATCATTATTGTGTCGAACGATTTATAGATTTGAACTGAATAAATTGTTTTCATCTTATATCATTGAAAAAAGCTGAGTCTCTTATTCTAAAGACAATTTTTGTCTTCTTTCAAGCAAACTTATGAAGCCCTTATACATCAATGATCTTAGCAGGAATAAAACGAACATATCTGTTTCACGATGAACAATTGAAATTTTGTAGAAAACTTCAAATATTACTACATAGACGGTACCTAAATGATCAACAATCACTTCGCAGGGACTAGACAATTGAGCAAGACTATTTCTAAGACTTTGGCTGCCAGCAACGACAATCCGTTCTGTTTCATTTTTCATCTATCTCTTCACACGATGATTGTTCTTATGCGATACACACACTGGATAACCTTGATGAACAAAGACATACTTAGGATTATCGAATTGGTTGAGACGATTACCTTACCCATGACCACCTGCGATTAGTGTTCCATAAGTATCTCCTATTCTTCATCGTCTTACCTCATGTTTCGTACAGTCAGAAATATAGAAATAACCATTGTGGTTCGTTTCCAGTTCGTAGTATTCAACATTGGAAATGAGTGTTCTTATACTTATGCCATTTCGATGAGGCTATCTCACCATTCATCTTTTTCCTAAATTGCAGATAAGAAGACTATATTTCTTTTTATCAAGAATCACATCTGTTGAATTAGATAACTGATCACTTTAATTTCTTGCTCCATATCTGTCTGTCACGAGTTGGCCATTGGTTGTACCATATTTCTATTCTATAATGTGATGATTAGAAGAGTGAGCGATATTGATGGTTTGTTCATCGTCATCAATACATATATTATATGGTCAATAAAACTGATTTCACCCGTTTCCTTTTTGATTACCTCCAGTAATTGTGATACTATTTTGTAACCAATTTATGTTGGGTTTAATTTTTGTCATGCATGACAATACTACATGTGACAAAATTTTATGATGATAAAAACTTTATCTGATTTCTTGGCAGTCAACTTCGATACAATTGTAAAAAAAAAATTTATTTTAAATAAGAATGTTACTTTGGTGAAAATGGATTGTATTCTGTTTCTACGGTCAAATACCTAATGTTAATAGTTTTCTTCCTATTCAATTTATAATTGAACTCGGCTATTTTCGATTATCGAACGTAATTTAATTTACTTTTTCCCTCAACTTCTTCGAATTAATTGTGCGGAAAAAATTCCATTGATTTTTATTTCATAAAAATCATTCTTGTTGAAGTTTTGATAGGTCAAAAGCGCGTTAAAATGTCGAAAGACAATCAATTGAGTAGTCAGAATGAAATATACAGAGTATGTTTTTTTAATTATCGGGCGTTATGAAAAAATTGCTTGAACAGTTTTCGATAGAAATAGACCCAATGTCAGAATTCGCTCAGTCGACATGAATCAACCAAACATAGTAGTTGAGTGAAGTTTGCCGGGTCGGTCCGGGATCTGATTGGGTTCAGGTGTGAAAATTTTGTAGCCGACGGATTTTAGGCGTCTGATAACTCTGTAGAGTACGCTGGTGACAAAACACAAAAATCGGAAAAAAGTATGTCGTATCTCCTGGGTCAATATCCAATTCCGATTAGAAAATTTCATTGACATCTGTAATACAGTGTTTCTATCTGCATGAAAAAAAAAACAAATAATGCTATGCTATGTGATTTAAGAAGTCAAAAAATATATGAAATATGTACTTCTGAGGTTTCCAGTCATATTCTAGATCGAAATCGGCATATTCTCGTAGATCTGTGGAACAGTATCGATACTATCTACCTAGGGAAAAAAAGCGATCATTCCCTGTGTTTGTTTCCGATAATAGAGAGTGAATTTTAAGCAATTTTCTGAAACACTGGTCTTTCGAGATTTTGGAAATTGGCTTTTGCTTTTGATAAGATGTGTTAAGATCATGGTTGCAGTCTAGTGAAAGTCGCAGAACTCTCTATATCTTCTAGCAAAAGTTTATTCAAAAAAAAAACCATTCACATTGTGTTTTGAATCACCGATAGCCACTGCCAACGGATATGAATATTCCCCAGTTAAATACACTTGTGGAATATCAAAAGTTCCATTACCATATCCAAGGAAAACACCTGCAAAACCTTCCTCTGTGGTAGCAACAACAAGATCCAGGTGACTATCATTATTCAAATCAACAAGACTGACGAAACTTGGACCAGAATAAGTACCAGTATAGCAGGGTATTGCGTCAGAAAAAGTTCCATCACTATGTCCCAGAAGAATACCCACATAGTCAGAAGAGCTATCAGTCATGACAACATTCAACTGGCCATCATTGTTGACATAGCCAACAGCAACTGATTACGGATCAATAATAATATCAGTAAAGTAGGTCATTGCGTTAGCAAAAGTCCCATTGCCATGTCCAAGACGAATACCTAAACCGCCAGATCTGCGATTTGCAGTAGCAATATCTAATCGACTATCATTATTAAAGTCTCTAACAGCCACTGACCACGGTGTACAACCGTGACCCATAGAGTAAGTTGTTACATTAGAAAATGTTCCATTGTCTTGGGCACGAAGAATACCTACACTATCAGATCCATAATTAGCTGTGACAATATCCATTCGATTGTCGTTGTTAAAGTCACCAATACAAAGATAAATTGGAGCTGATCTATATCCCATTGAAAATGTTGCTGCTCGCTGAAAAATTCCATCAGCATTACCAGTTAGCATAAGTAAACTGTCATCATTGAAATTATTAACCAATAAATCTAAGCGATCATCGTCATTGAAGTCATAAATAACGACTGAAGACGGGCGGGAGTCTTTTCCAACAATATAATCCGTTTTGTCTTGCTGATGGTGTCATAACATATTGACTAAGTACAAGTATATTATTAGCACCATAGTTGGCTATAGCAATATCTACTTGGTTGTCATCATCAAAGTAAGCCACAGCAATAAAGAATGGATAAGATCCTTTTATTCCTTCATATGTAGTTTTCATACCAAATTTTCCATTCTCGTATTGTAGAAGAATAAATACTCGATCGTTTTCTGAATCAGCAACAGCAACATCTAATTGTTTGTTCGCGTCAAAATCACCAACAGTCATATAATTTGGACGACAATCGGGGTCTATTGAGAATATAGTTTGTGCTGCAAATATACCATTCTCATGGCCAAGAAATATTCCAATCTTTGCCAGTAGCATAATTTGTGACTATAATATCAAGATAATAATCATTATTTAAATCTCTAACAGCGATAGAAGATGGCTTCGAGTTCAGAGTAGTTGTATAAGTTTTTTGACCTGTAAATGTTCCATTATCATATCCAAAAAAAATACCAATATTGTCAGTACCATAATTAGCCACAACAATGTCTAGTTGATTATCTTTGTTGAAATCACCAACCACTAATGCAATTGGAAGAGAACCATAACCAGTAGAATAAGTTATTTGATCTTGAAAAGACCCATTACCATTTCCAAGAAGAATACCAATAGTATTAGTAGCATTGTCTACTACAACAATATCTGTTTGATTA
>CAJNSZ010001516.1:0-25699 GCA_905329745.1 Rotaria sp. Silwood2 | reverse complement strand
TGGCTGGAAGTATCCCAAGAATTGATGGCCTGAAACCCTCACGGCATCATTTTAAAACTTTTTGAAGGTGATCTTTGAGATTAGAATATCAAATTCTACTAGTTCAAAAAGTTTCATTCCATTCGGGTGTAGTCGATGTAAACTCTGGTGCACTTTCGAAAGAATCACCCATCAAGTAGTTTTATGTATAGTTATGTTCAGAAATATACCTTCTCTCCTATGTCGGTATTTGTAGATTATACGTTTCTACAAGAATAATATAATTGAGATAATGTTTTCATTATCAACAAAAGAAAATATAATTCGATTTAAATCACTTTAACAGAAGTATAACATTATAATTATATAGACACTTCTTTAATTCTTTATAGGTGGTAGTATTATTTAAAAAGTTTTTCAAAGAAAAAAACAAACAAAAGATGGATGTAACAATCAATTGTGATATCGGAGAAAGTTATGGAATATGGAAAATGGGTAATGATGAAGAAATTATGCCACATATAGACTTGATCAATGTTGCATGTGGATTTCATGCTGGTGATCCAAATGAAATGAGTAAAACAATAAAACTAGCCAAACTCTATCCTCATATAAAAGTTGGTGCTCATCCTGATTTACCTGATTTGTAAGGATTTGGCAGACGTGAAATCATAATGAATCCAGATGAAATTGAAAATATGATTGTTTATCAAGTTGGTGCTTTACAAGCATTTTTAAATAAAGAAAGCTTACCTTTACATCATATTAAACCTCATGGTTCATTATATAATATGACTGCACGTGATGAATTGAAATGTGATGCTTTATGTAAAGCTATATTACAATTCTCAAATAATCATAATGATATTAAACATATTGATGATGAAGTTATTGACGAAAACAATAAGATAAAATTAACTGGTTTAGCAAATAGTTATCATGAAATTTGTGCAAAAAAATATAATATTCCATTTATATCAGAATTTTTTGCAGATTTAGAATATGATAATAAAGGAAAATTAATAATAACACGTAAACATGATCCTATTAATATAAATAAAATAATTAAACATGTTGAATTAGCATTAAATGAAAATAAAATAATAGCAAATGATAATACAATTGAATTAGTTTTTCGATTTAAAACAATATGTATACATTCTGATACACCAAATTCTGTAGAAGTTGCAAAAACTGTAAATGATATTTTAAAACAATGGAAAATAAATAAACATATGCAGGAAAATAATAATATTAAAATATTTATAGCAAATCGAGGTGAAATAGCTATTCGAATTATTGAAACATGTAAAAGATTAAAATTAAAAACAATTACTATATATACTGAACAAGATGAATATTCTCTTCATACATTAAAATCAGATGAATCAGTATTAATATCAAATTATACAAATAGTGATGAAATTATAGAAATTTGTAAAAATAATAATGTTATTGTTGTACATCCTGGTTGTAGATTTTTAAGTGAAAATTATGAATTTGTAAAAATATTAGAAAATGAAAATATAATATTTATAGCACCAAAATCATGAATTATTCAAAATTTTGGTTTAAAACATTATGCTCGTAATTTAACTAAACAACTAAATATACCAATTATTCCTGGTTCAATAAATTTATTACCAAAAAATGATGATAGTGACACTATTCAAATAGCCAAAAATGATATTAATCATATTGGTGGTTATCCAATATTAATTAAAACTACAGGTGGTGGCGGTGGTATTGGTATGCAAATTTGTAATAATGATAATGAACTTATATTAGCGATAGAACAATGTCGTAATAAAGCATTATTATATTTTAATAATAATGATATTTATATTGAAAAATATTATCCTAATTGTCGTCAAATTGAAATACAAATATTTGGTAATGGTAATGGTGAAATAATTCATTTAGATGCTCGTGAATGTTCAATTCAAAGAAGATATCAAAAAATAATTGAAGAATCACCTCCACCTTTTTTTTCTAAATAATAATAATAATATATTAGATGATTTATATAATAGTGCCATAAAATTAGCTCAATCAGTAAATTATTATTCTGTTGGTACTGCTGAATTTTTATTAATTGATAATGGTTCTAATGATAATGATACTGGTAAATTTTATTTCTTAGAAATGAATACAAGATTACAAATTGAACATGAAATAACTGAAATGATAAATAATATAGATTTAGTTGAATGGATGATACAATTAAGTTTAACAGCTTATAAATTTCAATTTAATCATTTATTATTCAATAATATAATTGATTTTAATAATCATATTCAATATATTTATTTACCATATGGTCATTCAATAGAAGTACGTATTTATGCTGAAGATCCAAATCATGATTATATACCTTCATCTGGTTTAATTACATTTATCAAATGGCCAAATCATTATCATTGGTTACGTATTGATACTTGGATTACTATAAGTACAAAAATTACTACAAATTATGATCTTTTACTTGCTAAAATAATTGTCTATGGTAATAATTGTAATCATACAATTAAAAGAATGAATAAAATTTTAAATCAATTAATTATTTCTGGTCCAATTACAAATTTAGATTTACTAAAAATTATTTTTCAAAATGAAAATTTTATTATTGGTAATACAACAACAAAATTTATTAAATCAATTAGTTATATACCAAATTGTATTTATGTATTACGAGGTGGTACAGAAACTACAATACAAGATTATCCATGACGATTAAATTTATGTGTATATAGTATACAACCATGTGGTCCTATGGATCAATTATCTTTTCAATTAGCTAATTTAATTGTTGGTAATCAATTAAATACTGAAACATTAGAAATTACTCATTATGGACCTAAAATATTATTTTATAAATCAATATATATATTGCAATTACTGGTGCTTTATTTAAAATTGAATTATTATTACCTAATCCAAAATCATTATTAGAATTACCAATCAGTGCAAAATTATTTATACCTTCAGGTTCAATACTTGATATTCAATCTGTTATTAATACTACTCATAATGGTGGCTGTCGATGTTATCTTGTTATTTTAGGTGGTATTATTGATGTACCTATTTATTTAAATTCAAAATCAACTTTTATATCTTGTAATGCTGGTGATCATCAAGGTAGAGCTTTAATAAGTGGTGATCTTTTACCTTTATTCAATAATAATAACACCTTAGATGTTGATAATAATAATCATTTTGAAAAAAACATTATAAAATTTGTTATACCAAATGATATGATACTAAAATTTACAACAAATTGGGAAATACAAGTTTTATTAGGACCACATGGTAATTCTGATTATATTGATAATGAAAAATCTAATGGATTTATTAAATACAAAATGGAAAGTTCATTTTTCAAGTAATCGAATGGGTATAAGATTAATTGGTCCAAGACCAAAATGGAAAAGATTAGATGGAGGTGAAGGTGGTTCACATCCAAGTAATATACATGATTGTGGTCATGCTCTTGGTAGTATTAATTTTACTGGCGATATGCCTATCATATTAACTGTTGAAGGTCTAACACAAGGTGGATTTGTTTGTCCTTTTACAATCATTTCTTCTGATTTTTGGAAAATTGGTCAATTAAAATCTGGTGATACAATAATATTTAAACCAATTATTATAAATCAAGCATTAAAACATAAAAAATTAATAAATCATTATTTAAATTATATTAAAAAATTATTAGATTATTCTTCATTAAATATACCAAAACCAAAACATTTTAATAATATTAATAATTTATTATTATATAATCATTATTATTCTTATAAAAATGAAGAATTTAATATAGAAAATAATTCATCTTTATTATTAGAATATAAACATAATGATATATTAATACAATATCGTCAAGCTGGTGATTGTTATTTATTAATTGAATATGGTGATTCAAAATCAACTATAAATTTATTATTATGTTTACGTATACATCAAATACAAGAATATCTTGGTCTTATGACAGATTTAAAAACAATGAAAACTAAACCCATATTGCATGGTTTAATTGATTCAGCACCAGCAATTCATTCATTACTTATACGTTACGATCCTATTCATTTATCACAAAATATGTTAATAGAATATTTACAAAATATAGAAAAATGATTACCATTTCATAAAAATATTAATTTACCATCAAGAAAATTATATTTACCAATAGCATTAAATGATCATTGGAATAAGGATGCTATTCAATATTATATGAAAACAATACGTTCAAAAGCAAATTATTTACCAAATAATTTAAAATTTATTGCAAATAATAATGGTATTATTGATGATAATGATATTGAACAAATATCAAATATATTATTAGAAGCACAATGGTTAGTTATTTGTATTGGATTTTGTCTTGGTTGTCCATTTGCTATACCAATAAATCTTAAACATAGATTATCTGTACCAAAATATAATCCAGCTAGAACTTATATACCTGATGGTTCTTGTGATCTTGGTGGTAATTATATGGCAATTTATCCTATTGAAAGTCCAGGTGGCTATCAATTATTTGGAAGAACAATACAAACATGGTCAACATTTGGTACAATTGGATATCCATTTACAAATTATCAACCTTGGTTATTGAATATGTTTGATATAATTCAATTTCAATCTGTTACTGAATTACAATTAAAAAATTTACGTCGTTTAGCTTTTGCCGATAAATATCAATATCAAATTATTGATTCAATATTAAATAGAAATGGAATTACTAAAAGAAATTGATTCTAATAATAATAATTATAATGAAGTATCAAATGATTCACAACAACAACAACAAAATTTACAAGAATTAGATGATAATCATAAAATTATTTATGCTATGGTTGGTGGTATAATTCAATAAATTTCCATTCATATTGATGATAAAATCATTGTTGATCAAACAATTCTTTGTACTATTCAAGCTATGAAAACTGAAATAACAATTATATCTGATTGTAATGGTAAATTATATCATATTTATATAAAACCTAATCAATTGATTAATGCTGGTGATCCTCTTTTTATTATTAAACTTGATCAATAAAACAAGAGGAAAAAACATCCTGCAACTTTGAATAACTAAATATTTCAAACTGAGTAATAGTTATAGCAATTCAATAATATTTCAACAAAGATTTCTTAGTTATTGTTTGACTATTATCAAATAGTAACAATAAATGTTTATAAGAATATTGGATTTTCTTTATATAAGTGTTTGTAGACCGAAAATTTCGTCTTGAGGGTGCGGTTTCTGGCCGCATAGAATACAAAAACTGCATCCACACTCACATCCTTGATGATACGATTTTTCTTTTGAGGTGATTCATAAAATACTCACGACGAGGACAAACGACGGTGATGTAAATAAACGAATAGGTCGAGTTTCACCCGAAGATCCTTTAATCAAGTAAATATATTCATCACTTTTTCATATTTGTTTGCCTTAATATTTTCGAAATTCGCTGATCTGATTCGAAAGAACAAAAATACCACAGATTTGATTACTTGTATGAAAAATTTTGGCGAACCTGAACCTTGGAAAATCAATATAAAACTAAGATCATCCGTTGGCAGACTCGATTGTCGCCCAAGGAACGTCTGAAGCGCACTTTTCCCATGAAAAATATTGGCTTCTTTTTGAGCACATGTGACGTCTTTATTTTTGAGTCTGTTGAAGCATGATTCAGCTTAAAAAAAGTGCAAATCATCACTGTAGTTGTTATCAATCTAAAGTACTATGAATAAACATGATGCAGTGTATTGCATCACTTATGTATGCACATGAAACTTACTCAAGTGTATCAAAATCTATTCTAAATCAACAATGGTTAAAAAACGACTTAATGAGCTTCCAACTGCTTTCATTAACAGAAATGTGAAAATCGATCTTATGAAAATTCAAATTCACTCAAGTATTGAAAAGTTGAAGATGACATTTGTGAAGCATCACAAAGAAAGTAAACAAGCTCGTCTGTTAGTTAAGTTTGCTAAAGTTCTCGTCATTAAACATCCAGTCTTATAATAACAATAAATTTATAAAAATTATTGCCCAATGAATTTTTGAATTGTCTATTGTTACCTACCTCTCAAAAATAGTTTGGCTGTACTACTACCATCGATTATTTTATGATCAGAATATTTAATAAAACATAACAGGAGAATTGACAAGTAAAGAGATTTAAAATATATTAAAATAATGTTAATCAAGTAAAAATTAGTATTTGTTCGTTTTAGTCTCTACATGTTGATTCTTATTGCGTTGTTCACTATTTTTATGAAATTGACGATTTGTATTATTATCATAGTTTCCATTGATTTTGTTCTCATGCATAGTTGGTATTGACAATGATACACTATAATGATAAATAATAGTAGATATTATTAAAATTTCATATTATTATTTATTAAAAATATAGATCATATTAACTAGTGAAAAAATGTTTTTTTTTTCTCACATTTCAGGATTCGGTCCTATATAATTTATTGTATTCGTAACTAATGATGAAATTGCTTTTGTTGACCTTGGATCTTCTTCTTCTTCTTCTTCTTCTTCTTCTTGAGAAATAACACCAATGAATGATGACGATGGAGATTCGGCTCTACTTGGCGAATGTGGATGCCTCACATTTAATGTCTGAATTGATATGAAAATTAATTTTAAGTTCAATATTTAGATATAAAAGTAATATTGATTGTGTTTTTTTGTTAAATGAATATTAGAAAAAGAAAAAAACAAACTCTCACCACAGATGAAAACCGTCTTAGTTTTTCATTGACTGACATCCAAGGATTTTGTTTTGTTATTGTTGGTGATGTTACAATGTCTGGTAGATTCATACTTTCCGTACTTGCTAAATAACGAACAGGTTGTTTTGATCGATTATGAACGTTTAATTTTCCCATCATTCTTGTTATTTTGGGAACTTGAAGATGTTTATATGTTGCGTATTCTGTAGGTACATCATCATCATTGTCAGATAACGTTGATAAATCATGTTTAGAATAAGAATAAAATATTTGAAAAAGTTTCGTAAGATATTCATTCTTTAAACGATATCTTTGTTCAATAATACGTTTGTGAAAAAAATCTTTTTTTAAAATTGTATTCATTGTATTTAAAATTAATGTAAGAAAATATTCACGAAATGATTTATCATGTTTAAATATGCCACCAGATGGTTCAACTATTGGTTCAATATCCTTACGACGCCAAATTTCAATCTGAAATTAAAATTAATTAAATTATTCTATCTTTTGATTTCTAAAAAAACGATCAAACTTTATAATAAAGATTGGATTGCTTTTGAATTGGTTGTACTATAATATAGACTTGTGTTACTTTTCCAAGAAAAAAATCTGGTTGAAATGAAAGACTATTTTCTTCTTGAAAAACAATACATATTAATGCATTAGAAATTAAACTTTTTCGCTGAATTAATTCGAGATCATTTTTATCCGATGGAATCATTGGTGCTACATTAAACATAATTTGATGATTTTGATAAGTAGAAAAATAAGAATATAGCCCATGTTGATCTGTTTTTATATCAAGATCACCACGAAATTTATTAAAATTTTTTAATTGAACAAGTTCACCAATTAAATTTAGAAAATTTTCCATTTCAATTGACATATGATTGTTACGTAATATTTCAATTTCATTTGATTGATTTAAATCTTGATAAACAATACCAACTTTAATTGAAAGTTGTTCATCATTATATTTATCAAACTCAAGAATTTTTTCATTTGCCTTAATAAATAATGTACATTAAATCATGTTTAAAAATAATTATGAATGAAAGATAGAAAACCTTCTATTCTAGAAAAATTCTCTATGTCGAATATCCGAATATAGTTAAAACTAACAATCAAAAAGCTTGTCTATTCAAATGTTTCTTGAGTTTGATTTAGACAAAAACTACAAAACAAAGTATCTTTCAATTTAAAAGTGTTTCTCAGCAAAATGCAAAGTGTGTGTATAATGTGAATCGTACTAATTAGTATGAACATTATTGAAATCCAACATTAGCAGCATTGAATTAATATTAGTTTACAACTAGTTTCCTATTTGACTGTGTTAAATTGACTAACGAATAATTTACTTCTAAGAGGTTCCTGTTAAAATGAAGGAAAGCTATGATGAAAGTTAAATATCGACGAATGGATCTTCTTTTTTTCCTCTACTAGGAGAATCATCTCGTCTCGTCGAGACTAAATAAAATAGAAAACAAAAAGTTGATATTTGTTTCTTCTATAGCACTGATACTCATTATACTTATTGTCATTCTACATTACTTGTACAAATAACAAAGCAACGTAAAAGCATCAGAAATATAGAAGTTTTTTTTAGTAGAAAATTTTGCATCATTTACATAAAAGAACAGACTTATAACACCTTTACTTAATGCAACCATTGAATTATTATTTATTTCGAATTTATCTATAAGAAGTAATTCAAACTATCTTTTCAAAAAAGGAGAAGAATTTTCCTTCTTACGTTAAAAAACGTTTAATACTTCAGCGAACTACGTTAGTATATTTATGTTTATTAATTTTCTTACTTTGATATCGTGAACAAGCTCAACCTGACAAATAGGTGATAATTCAGTTTTGTCTAATAGAAATTGTAAAATATTGTCTTCTTTTTTGATATTGATTATTCCTGATACATCATAGTTGTTCTCCTGTGTGCTTTAATAAAATAAAATAATTTAAATAAAACCTTCAAAATAGAATAATATTTAAATACTTAAATATTCTTAAAAGAAATTTTCATGAATTTTTTCTATGTTGATCGAATTGAAGTCTTTTTTTTTAATAAGAATTTTTTTCAGAAAAAGATAACCCAACTTACCGAATAATGGCTTGAACTAAATGTTCATTTTCGTCATCATTTGTTACTGAATAATAAGATGATAGTTGTCGACGTATTTCATATGGTTTTATTCTAATAGATCGAACAGAAGCTAAAAATAAACCTTCACGTTCAAGTTTACCAAAATAATTCATATGAAACTATAAATACAATGATTTTTTTTTAAATTTCGCATTGAATTTTGTATATAAATTAATTTTGCAGCTTACATGATCAAAAAATTCTTCTTCATATCGTTGCGATATACACAATGGTGCTTTTAGTTGATAATGAGGTGTTTTTTCTTGTTGACCATCGTTTACAGGTTGTTGAAAAACAAATGAAGCTGATGATAAATGTTCTTCTCCTGGGTCAGTTGGTGTCATAGTACCATTAGTATTTAACTGGTTTGAAACGACTTCATTCATATTGAATATTAATATAATCTCTAAAGATATATCAATGTGTTTTCTTCTTGTTTTCAACAAATGTTTTTCATGTTGTGAGTTACCACGTGAAAAAAAATAGTGAATACGAGAAGGTGAAACGAAGTTTTTCTGTTCTAGCAAAATCAAAAAGACAATACTTAACACTAATAGTTGTGTGTAGGTTAGTGAGGAAGGAGAAATAATGACTCATCCATCAGTAAGATTTATTCAAACGTAACCAATCATATGATTCATATACCTTATCTGACGAAGCACATTTTGATAATTTTTTATATCTTTTCTTAAAATTTATAAAATATTTTATAACTATAGGTTTTTTATTATAATGTCTTTAAGAAGTTAATATTTTGATTTTTTTTTGACTAACATATTTTCTCTATGAAATTCGTTGTTTTCTTCAAGTGACTTATTTGTATAGGTCATTGAGAATACATGTATGTAGTCATATGTTATAACTAAAAGAATATTGCTCGTACATTCAAATAGAAAAACTATCTGAACAAATAAAAGATTCTTAAAAAATAGGAAATATTCAAAGGAAACTTTCAAAGTCATCAATTTCAGAAAATCATTGTCGATACATCTGAGTCGTATATTTAGAGCCGAAAGATCTAACCACTATCGACCGTTGAGATCTGTTAGGGTGTGGATATCGGTGTAGCAGCGAACAAAGTAAACACACATACTCATACCCGATATAGACTGCTCTGTACTATTAAGAGCTAATCGAGTCGAAAAAAAAGGATTCAAGTGACTTTTTTCGATTGAAATATCTTGCCAGTTCTCGACGTAGAAAGCGACCCAATGTGTTCATACAATCACTCGATATCATGCTTTCTGATTTAGATGCAGGGATTAAAATATTAATATAAAGTCTTTCTATTCAGTAAGAAAGAGAATGATGGAAAATATTTTTATACATCTATATTTTGCACTGAGAAGAAATAATTATGGATGTTTCTTATTGTTATAAAAGTATAAGTGAAAATTGTAGAAATGAAACTTTCAGGCTGACTTCTGCTTTCATGTATAATTTTTTAGCGTAATTATCGAACTCTTGTTGAATATTTCTAAGGAAAAACCATAACATCATTAACTTACTTTTTTACCTACCCAAACATCGGATATCTTACCATTATCTTTCTGCTTGAAGTTCTGCAACAAACTAAAATTATACATTTGCTGATATTGAAAAGTAGGTTTAAGGTTCTTCTTTTTAGAGGTAAAATCTAGAACTCTCATGTTTCCTTCAGGTTAGTTATAATAATACACGATACGAAAAGTGTGAAATCTCTAAAAGACCATGTTTTTTTTTCTTCAAAAATAAACGATTCTCAACCAACGATTGAGCTGTCCACGTCACAATATATCTTGTTGGACGAAATGGAACCGTAGAATTCACTGTAATCGATATGATCATTGCTTTGAACTAGGTCGATAACATAGTTCATGAACTTTATACTTGTACAGTTATGTCTTTGCATAGAAAAATAAAAGCTACCAAGGAGAAGTTTCTCAGAAGCGATAAAATTTATTTTTTTACTATCAAGTTTTAATTTTAGACTTTTCATACAAACAAACACACTTTTTTCGAAACTTCTTACAAGTAACGCGATTTTCGACAGAATATCTAATTAGGACTAGATGATTTATTAGTAGTATCAGTAGAAGATTCAGTAGTAGAAAGGTGAAGAGAAGTCATTGATAATATTCAATAGCTGTGGGACAGGTCATCTTGACTGTGTGTGCTTTATTTTTTAGTCAGGAAGAGGTTATTTGAGAAACTGACGATTAATGATGAAGTGTGATCAACAAGTCGACATATAGAGATGGTTTTCCAAAAATGTCAAACTTTATAATGCCAACAAGTCAATCTCATTTCGTTATTTTTCACGGTCGAGATGGGTCGCATTCTATCTTGTCGGTTATGTACATTTTCTTTGTTAAAATGGTCGATTCTATTTTTTACTATTAATTTATTTTACATCCAATTTTCAAATTATTTTTGAAATTACTAATTAAGGTTAGTATTTCCAGGTGTTTTTACATCAGGTGATATCTTAATTATGCCTCCAAAAAAAGGAGGAACAGGTGCAAACAAACAAAGGCAACATTTGTTTAACTCTATTAATGCACAACAAGGTCAAACAGCAGTAGTTGATGTTGGAGGAACAATGGCGATTAGTCATAGTCCAAGAACAAAGGCTTCTTCAGGAACAAAGGCAGGCTTGAATAAGCAATCAAATTTTAGTATTGCACCTCTAATTCTAGAGGGCGTGAAGCTAAACAAACTACAATTAAAGGATGTTATTAAACAACATTTAAAGGACTTACGAATTTCTGATATTCAGCTAAGTCGAGCAGGAAATTTCACAATATATGCAATCGACGTGAATTCATTTAATCGTCTGTTAAATGAGTTGACACTAATCCTTGCAACAAATAGACAGGGTCCAGCAAAAATCTATGTGCCCGATCCATTCAACGTATAAGAGACACAGAAAAAGTCGCGTTTGTAAAAAACGTCGACATAGAAATTCCTGAAAGTCGAATAATTGAAGCATTGAAGGACGTTGGCCTTGATGATATTGATGTTGTTCGACTTATGAATAAAGTCAAAAACATGCCAACCAGGACCATCAAAATTACATTTAATGATCCACAAAATCGAAACGCATTCGTACATACTGGTCTACAAGTGGATTCAATGCATTTCTTAGCTGAACCAGCAACGCAAAATACCAAGCCGGTGCAATGTTATTTATGCCTTCAATACAATCATGTAGCAAAGTACTGCAAAACTAAGCAACAGCTATGTGCTCGATGCGGTGATAACCACCAAATGGATCAATGTACTGCTGTTTCGGATTTGTTAAAATGTTACAATTGTAAAGGTAATCACTTAGCTACATCTAATGTTTGTTCGAAATATATAGAACAAGAAAAAAGACTGCAATGTTTGGTCAATCAATATACCACGTCTTACAAGGCGGCGTTACCACCAGCATTAAATGATCTTAAAGAATTTCCATCTTTACCAAGCTTCACACATCGATCACAAGAACATCTACACAGTGATTTCTTGGATCAACTAGTCAACATTCTTTCTAGTAAAATGGAAAAGATTATTGAAGAAACAACAAATCGTCTAATAAAATCTCTCCAGCAAAGAATCAAGAAGATCGAAAAAACCAGTGCAGCAGTTGAAAATATCATCAGCAAAGACGATATGGATATCGATTCGATGTCTGATTCGGATAGCGACGATGATATCAAAGTATTAAATACCAAAAAGGTTAAACAACAACAAAAACAATCTTCAGTTACAACCAAACCTGCAAAGACCAAGAACAATCCTGCATCCACATTAATTACAACAACAACAACACAGTCACCATCTATTACCACCGATACTTCAACCAAAGCCCAACGAAAACCCAAAACAACATCTAAAACAGTCAAACGAAATCGTTCTTCCAACAGCTCGTTAGATTCCACTACAACTGATAGCAAATAATTAAAAACAAATATTAATGAAGATTAGTGTTTGTCATATTAACATCACCACCATTAGAAAACACAAAGACGAACTCCTTACCATATTCTCCAAATACGATGTCATATCTGTAAATGAAACTAACCTGAAAAGAGATCAACCATTCTCTTTGAAAGGTTACAACATTTTCAGAAACGACCGAGTAGGAAAACTTGGTGGAGGAGCATTACTTACAACCAAACAAAACATCAAATGTAGTGAAATAATTAAGAAAACTGTTGGAAAAAATGAAATTATAGCTGTTGAATTTGCTACACGTTCATTAAAGAGCGTATTAATTTCTTCGATCTATGTTCCACCAACAGCGAAAATCCAGATCAACATCTTTAATGAACTGTACAATTTAAACACCAACTGCATCATAGTAAGTGACCTTAATGCAAGATTATATAATATGGGGTCAAGAAAAACAAATGCAAGAGGAAGACAGTTACAAGAGGTAATCGATGAAGGTTATATCCACTGTATTGATGATGATAGTACAACATTTGAAAAGAATGATTATGAAGAAAAGATTGACTGGATATTAGCCAGTCAACCACTCCATTCATTAATATCAAACGTCGAAACACATCCAACAATCGGTACATTAAGTGACCACAAACCACTAACCTTCGATATACCAATTGAAACTGAACCCAAACCTGCATCTCCACGATTATCCCTTAATTTCAAGGCAGCAAATTGGCCAAAATTTAGAAGTAAATTAAATGAACAGCTAATGCTTTGGAACAAACATCGTCATATAACTTCATCATTGGATATCGAAGAATATACGTCGTTCATTACCAACAGCATTACTGCAGCAACACAAGAAGCCATACCAACATCGAAACATCTGAATACAAACATTAAACTAAGTGAAGCAACCAAGCATCTGATCCAGCTCAAACATAAAACTTATCGTAAATGGAAGAAGACTGGAGAAGATAGTGAAAAACAACAATATTATAAATACAAGGTGCTATTAACAAATTCACTTAGAAATGACAGAAAATTAAACTTTAACAATCTTATGTCGTCATTATGTAAAAAGAAAATGTATTCGGACTCAGTATGGCTTACAATTCGCAAGTTCCACAACAAGCGAATTAAACAAAGTGACTTTAACAACATAAAAAATAACAACGTGACTGCAACAACAGATAAGGTAAAAGCCGACCTATTTGCTGAATATTTTCAAAATGAAGTCTATGTTAAAGCTCCTGACACATTACCGTTTCATCAGCAGGTGACAAGACAAACGTACAACATTAAAAACGGATCTTCTAACATGAAACTAAACAAGTGGAAGAAGATCACAATAAAAGAAGTCAAATGGAACATCAAACAACTTCGTAATAGTTCCACTAGGCCTGACAACAGACACAACAGATGCTTGGAGAATTACACCAAATCACTTATCCAACATCTGACCACATTATTCAACTCCATATTAAATACGGGTTATATTCCAAGTGGATGGAAAAATGCCAACATAATACTGTTATTAAAGCCCAATAAAGACAAACAACAACCGTCCAGTTATCGCCCGATTAGTCTCCTTAGTTGCCTCGGCAAACTTCTAGAGAAAATAATCAAGCAACGACTGATGGTTATACTGGAATGGTGTAACATTCTACCAGAACATCAAGCTGGATTCCGACCTCAAAAAAGCACCTTAAACAACATCATAAGGTTAACAAAATATGCACAAAATCATCTGCATTCAATTGGTCGTCGTCGTTATGCAGCTGTTATATTATTCGATATAAAAGCTGCCTTTGACTTTGTCTGGCACGATGGACTAAATTATAAATTAAATGAATTACGTCTCCCACAATATTTAACAAATTATCCAATCTCTTTTGTACAAAATAGAACTGCTGCAATCGAAATTGAAAATATACTATCCAGACCATTCAACCTTAATAGTGGTACTCCACAAGGATCTCTGTTATCACCACTACTTTACATCATATATACGGCAGATTCGATGAATGCAATACCAGAACATACAGAACATGGTCTATTTGCCGATGACACCGCTCTATGGACATCATCAAACACAACAACAAGCCTTAGTTCCAGGCTACAACAATCCATAGATGCATTTCAAAGTTGGTGCAAATCGTGGAAACTAAAACTACAACCAACAAAAACTGAACTCGTCCATTTCACTGTACATCCAAGAAAAAAGTATAAAAATTCAGTCACAGTCAAACTAGATGATATAAACATTAAACCATCAAATTCCACAAGATATTTAGGCATTATTATTGACAAAACGTTGAATTGGAGAAGCCATATCCATCATATTGAATCGAAGATAGCTGGCCGTATAAGTCTGTTACGGTTTTTAAATAGAGCAGCTTACGAACCTAATAACAAAATAATGTTAAACATCTTCAAATCAGTTGCAGGAACTATTATCATATATGGTTATCCAATTCTCCTTACAGCCAACGACAAAATATGGGAAAGACTGCAAATTATGCAAAACAAAGCCATTCGTGCTGCATTAGGATTACCCATATATACATCCGTCGAATATATACACAAAATCACCAACATTCCCAAAATTAAAGAATATGCAGTTATACTTCTGCAACGTTATATTCAAACAGCAACATCAAACAACGACGTCGTATTAAAAAACAATTTACAAGAAATATTTAACAAACTTTAAAAACAAATCATCTACCCATGTTATATATTATATATAGCATCGTTATTATAGATCACTGTTGAGTCGACCGAATACATATAAAAATTGTTATATCGGATTCGTCGACTTTAACTTTGCAACATATACACCATTATAACAACTTCCAACGAATCACCTCTTTTCACGAGACATAAGACATTCGTCAAGCGTCTCGCCGTTTCTCTCCAGCCTACTGTAAATTTGTATTATATTTTTGCTTGTTTCTTGTGAACATCTTAATAAAAAAGGCTTTGACTCCAAAAAGTAGACAGACAAAATGTGATCGTATAAAAACTCTAATTGAATCATACTGGGTACAAGTTAAATTGCAATTTTAGGATTTTTTCTATGAAGCTTATTATTAGTATGAATAGATTTGCGCGTCCTAACAGCCCATTATCAGGTCGACATCATTTACTCAATTTTTGAAAGAAAAGCATTGCTGTAGAGATTCTAAGTATCTATAAGATTACAAGTCTACTTACTCAATGATTTTGCTTGTTGCAGTTGAATAATCATTGTTTGTACGTTTGGTACTAGTCCGCCAAGTAATGCAAACAAATCGTCAATCGTTCGCAAAACAAGATCAACATGTTAAAGACCTTGATGAGCAGTCAACGATTTACACAATAGAAGCCCCTTATGCCTTTCGATTGTGACAGAACGCAGAGCTCGTCGTTGACCGTTGAACAGTAACAGAAAGAAAATACTGTCCCATGAATCTGAGTGGAAGAAATTAAGAAAGATGATTATAGTTTTTGTTCATTACAAGTGTTCGACACAGATTTTATATATGAGTACAATAATATCTCAAAAAAAAATCAAGGTTACTTTTTCGATCGGAATGCTCATAACGATAAATTACTTTGATGTCATATTCAATGAAAACGGGAACGAATTTTAATCGAAAGAGAATTTCACGGTTTTTTTACTTTAGGTACACATATTGAGGTGCATTTTTTTTGTATCTTAAATAGTATCTTAGCTGAATGTTATGCCTTTTTTGCATCAATGAATTTCGAATTAGAGTAACTCGAAACTGTTTACTTTCTTTCCAGTAGATCATAGATAGTGACGAAATCTCACGAAATGAGAAAATATGTCATTTTCTATGACAGCGATAAACCTCATCCGTACACTGTTCATTTGGCAGCGTCGGATTTTTCAACTGCTTAAATGAATTAGGGTTAATAGGTCTATGTTAAGTCACAGAGTTCACATGAGCTTTGGATTCAAATTTGACTTTGGGACTTGCATCATCTCTAGAAATTTAGCAAGATATTGCAATAGAATATTGCTTGAGGACAAACTAACATCAAATTTAGCTCAGTTTGTGAGAAATATTCTTTTCCAGTGAAAATTGTATGGCTCCATATTATCCATTCGAACTATGCAGTCCATATCAACAATCTTTGAGGTTCTTATGCTGTCAAATATTTTTTACGATTTCATTGGCTAATCCTTGTGATCAAAACTAAGAGTCAGTAAAAGAAGAAAACATAGATTCTACTCGTTTTTAGTATTGTGTGACCTAAGAGATCAAATATTGAGGAATTAGTTGTTGAAAATACTGATTTCTTGTATATTTTATGCAACAATTTCAAAAATATGCTGAAAATATTTCTTTTTTTCCTCATTACTTTTCGGTTTCTCAGCTTTGAGCAACGTCTTAAATTCTGCTTGAAAAATATTTTTTTACATAGAACTTGTTCTTCAAAAAATCTGCAAAACTCAGAGTTGACATGTCATTGACGCGATCAAAAAGTTCATTGACCGACGAATAAGACAAAAAAGTACTATGTTCACTGGCCCACGCAATATGTGTTAAACATGATATACCAATGGGTTAGAAAAGTGATTGATAATATCTCGGTGCTGTAGACATCAGTAATGCCAGTCTTTTGTAAGTTGATTGCTGTTCAATACTAATATGTTTTTCACATTTTATTTTCATCCGACTTACTGAATTCGTTAATGTCAGCAATAGCTATATGAAGATGTTCGAGTTGTTCCATATTCGTATAGAGCTTCTTGATGATCTCTTCGCTATTGGAAGATACATTAATCATTTTAAGACATGTTAGCTTGAGAGCTACAGATTCTATTGTCTTATCAGGAACGTAATAGAAAAAATGATATGTTTGACAGGATACGTATTCATCACTCAGTGTCAATGATTGAGGTCCAAGAGGATGATGTGAATCAAGAAACAGCTTGAATAAGTAGCAGCAATCTTCAAATGTTACTGCAGTGAGATTGATTTTTGTGTAATAAGCAACAATCAAACGATGAAGATGACTTTGAGGTGTTTCGGGTGTGTAGAAAGAACGAAGCACGTCACATGGTGTCATATAACGACAAATGATGAGCAGAATCTCATTCGGTATACCGCAAAAGGTTGTCACACAATCTTGACAATGGGTTGCTGTTGATGTTGAAAAAGAAGCCAATCCTAATGAATGAATAGAAGAGAACAGAACTTGATGGATATTCAAGAATTTCTTTTATGCAATTTAAATCTATTTAGAATCTTATTTCTCAATCAGTTCAACACATTTTCATATATCTCAGAAAAGTCATTCGATCCCTTTAATAGTGACGCAAAAGACACAATATTTACCAGTGTAGTCAACGACATGTTTCGTCATGCCTTCAGTCATTGTTATTTGCAACCTAAATGAATATATATAGTCTCATTTGGTGAACCTATAGCTCGATTTAATACGAATATTGCATGAAGGCTACCCAAAATTTATTCCTCTCGTCTATCATGTTCATGCACTAGTCGAGGTACAGCAATATGTATTAGGTACATTGAATAGAACAATCGAACATAGGTGGCTACCAATAGAATGGCACTTCTTCATATTAAACTCTGCATCGTCGCTAATTGCGCAGTCAGACAAAACGACAGAATGGGAAAAAAGCGTTGGTTGGATCATATCTTGAAGACAGTGAATCCATTACAACAAGAGATGACGCCATGTACCCAAGCAGTCAGAAACAAAGAATTCACGCATTATAACAATCACTATTTTTTAACCTTTTTAACGGATTTTAACTTTCAACAAATGTCTGAATTTTCGTGTTTTAACAGGTGATACAATTTTAACTTTAACAATATTATAATGAGTGACAACAGAAATGGATGTGGGTGTGGGTGTGTGCGTGGGTATGGATGCAGACGTCGGTGTGTAGTCTTCAGGCAGCCGCCCGAAACCACACCCACACCGTCATCCACACCCACCCACACTCATCCACAATCTCCACCACACCCACACCCACACCCCACACCCCACACCCACATCCACACCCACACCCCACACCTACACACCCACACCCACACCCCACACCCACACTCACACCCGCACCCACATCCACATCCACATCCACATCCACATCCACACCCTTTTATTCAATAATAACGTCAACTTCAATTGTAAAAATGAAGCTTATTTTGAGATTCTTTATATAAAATTTAATTTAAAGTCACATTTTGAATTTAAACTACACTTTAAAGTACTTTAGAATTTTGTTTTAGAAAAATTTGAATTTTTTAATTAAATTTTCAGAACGATTTATATTAATATCTCTATTATATTTTTGAAAAAATCATTGTATTTTCAAAATAGATTCTGCAGAATCTAAAGAAAAATTGTTGTTGTGTCGATTAATTAAATAACACTCTGAACTAAATAATTTAATTCAGTTAATGTTTTCTATACAGCAATATGCGACGAATTATACTAGTGTTTTTTTTTTCTATTTTGTAGCCATTAGTACTATAGTCATTCAGATTACAACGTAGTGGGCAATAGATTTCATCGAAAGACTTTAAAATATTTTCTATTTGTGAGGATAATTGTGAATGAAACTATTTCGTGTAAATAGACAGCACCTGTAGTAATATCAAAGGAAGAAAGAATCGATTACATTTTATAGAAACAAGTGAAATAAAGGTAGCTTTCATAGTGATCAAAAGAAAGTTAGCATAGGAACTATTATTATTATTATTGCATTTTTCCTCATGAATTTTATACATTTAGGTTCGAGTTAGACAAAGAGCATTACGAGACACATAGACACAATCTATATTTTATTCAAAAGTACTATCTAACAAGATCGAGAAATTCTTATCTAAAACTGGCCTAATTGTGAAAGATTGGTTTTACTCGTTGTTTTGATACTGATTGCTATGCACTCATATAAAGCATTTGTGTAAACGAAACAAATACTTTTATATCTGACACAGAATGCTAATTTACTTTGTGTGTTTTATATTTAGCTAAGGATTCGACAAAACCTTAGAATAGAACAATAACATCCAATACTTTGAAAACTGACTTATTCTTTTCAAAAACTAATTTCGGTAGTCATCAAAATTTAAATGAAAGCCATAGTTTCAACGATTTGACTTTATGCAACTCATTTGAGTTCAATCCAGTAACTTTGGTTAGAAATATCATATCTGCGTATTGATTAGAAAAATTCGTGAGAAAAGAGTACTGATCCGTAGACTAATGAAAAACATCGTTCCTTTTAGAGAATCAGATGATATATATCTCCTTTATATTACTTGTACTGATCGATTTCTAAGTATTATTTAGTAAATTGGAGACGAATACTTCAAATGTAGTGAATGAGAACAGAAGAAACATATTCTTGATTACTTAACAATCTTTTTTTTTCGTCATACTTTATCTGTAGTTTTCCAAAACCTTATCGAATTTTTATCATCGTTCTCACATTTCTATCATCTGTAGATGTGAGGATAGGTGAAAGGCGAAGAAATAACTTTAAGATAGATTTTAGGTTCACTTCAACTGGTTGATTACTCTTTCTTCTTCTTCTTACGTGTTATTGATGGACATATTTCTTCATCTGTCATTGATATTGGATAGAAAACAGGAAGATTATAACATCGAAGATGATAAACACAAGCATAATTTGGTTCTTTACAATCATAATTAGATGACTCACAAGGAACTATTTTGAAACAATTCATAAATTGAAAGTCACACAAACCGACGTTATCAGCATCTGCCATATGAAAATAGATACAGGCAGAATTTGATGAACATCGGTCATACTGAGCTAACCGATAGCACAATTGAGATTTCACGCATGCTAATAACATATATAATTAATAGCAGAATTTTTAAAATGAAATAAGGAACTCAAACCTGTAAGGCTGAAAAGAAAGAGTGTTAAATATTAAATACCTAAAAAAGATAATAAATTTTCGAATCACCTGAATAGAACAAGTACGAAAAAACGAGTTATTTTTGTGACCATAGCCTTTCTTAAAATGAATATATATTCATCTTTTATTGCATTCGTAGAAAATTTAGAAGCAGACAATATAATATCTCAATGAATAGAAATCAATATGATTTTAACGTCTAACTAATTTTTTATATCAGAAAACGAGGCTTTGTAAACTATAAAGTGCCACTCAAGAAATATGGAACTGTTTTTTGAGATATGAGCAATCAGTAGGTTGATACCATTATTTTAAATACGAATATAAATTCTTTTTTCTTTTCAATTATTCATTTTAGAGATCTGCGGGACAAACTTTTTCGTGTTCCGAATCCCAATTTTCCCGTTCCGAAAAATCTTCAACTGTTCCGTACAATCTCATTTATCCTTAGTGATCGTGAAGTATGTAAAGATGTTACTCTGTCAAAAAAGAGAACATCTCTTTTTCGTACAACTGATAAGAGAAAATGAATTCTCTTACATGTGTGGTAAATAAATAACCGTTCATGGAATACTGTTGAGAAGGAATTAAATTAAGACTGAGGGCTTCTCTTCAACTCTTTTTTCGAGTTAAATACATGTTTTAGATGATGATTAAGTTAATAATTTACTGCTTATTAAACGAAATATGCAAACATTGAAAGAAATTTATTCTCCATTAATTGAACAAGATGGAAAACGAAAAATTAATTTAACTTTAACTAATCAACAAAAACAAACAACAGAATTAAGTTGTCGAGGGAATCTCAAGAAGTCGATAATACAGCAACTGATGAAGACAGTGATGATGAAGTGATGTAGAGAAATCTCTCAATCTTTCTTTTTTTCTGTTATGTGTTCAAATATTAATATATGTGTGTACTGGAAATAACCAATTAAACACAACCACACATTTTCTAAAAAATTCTTACGATTTTTATCAAATTTTTCTACAACTAGATCAAAATTATAATCGTTTGATAATTTTCATTATGGTTGATGATCACTTAACTATTACTTGGTGTTCTTACTTATCCAGTGTGGAGTTTTCTGATCAAAATCGGACGATTCTGTAGCAAACCCAGGATTATCACGATTAATAATTTCGACTATACTGTAAAATAATCCGATTTCAATCAGAAAACTTCATACCGATTGATCAACAACATGAAATAATAGCTTAGTCATGACCAAAAATTATCAATCAATTATATTTTTGATATTTTTTGCAGAAACACCCGATGAAAATCGCAAAAATTTGTTACTGGGTTTCATATAGAGATAAAAAATTCGGGACAAGGATTTTTTCTATATTGTCCCGTCCCGAAAATTTTTCGGAACAGTCCCCCATGTCCCGCGGGACGGGACATTTTGGGACTGTCCCGCAGGACTCTAATTCATTTACGTAAAGCTAAGTGAAATATATTCTAAACGAATGTTTTTTATTGTAAATATATTTATGGTTCTTATTATAAATAGTTTAAAGAACTCAACATATTCATCCAATAAAATAGTCGATGAGAAAATGAACCTAGTTTTAATTGATATATTAATGATAATTTTTAGATTTAAAACTTCAAATGAAATCAAATAAGATAATCTTGCTGTCTTTTAATATTTATAATTCTATACATTACTATATACAACATAAAAAATTAAATAGTATGAAAAAGTTTGAATTCAATTGGGAGCACAATTAGTATTATTGAATTCAAAACAGATAATCTATTTCAGCAATAATATCAATGAAAATACCTCTAACAAAAGATGTGGGTATAGATGCAAACAAGAAAGGCAAGGATATCCATAGTTCATATTAATGAAAGCTTTTAGTATATTCTGCCACTAGGGATATAACCAGAAGTTTTAGATCAACAGATAAACTTTGCTTGCATCGAAGAAAACACAATCAAAATCAGCAATGTCAAATTTCTATTAATCAAAAAAAAATCAATCAGGTTCAGATCTTTAGCATCAAGTCAGGTATGTTTTAGCCTATTTTTTATGTCAGTGTTTTATAACATTTCTAGTGGAGATTTAAGTATCAAAGTAAATATCACTCTTATACACTTACACATATAAATTGTAAAACTTACGTATTTTTTCGAAGAAAATAGTAAGTGTAAGTTTTAAGTTCGAAGTATAGCGGTTTCCTCTCTCCCACCCTATTACAGACCTCAGCAAACGCGCATAGACAGCTTTCGATTCTATATAATATATGAATGTATTCATAAATACTCTAAAAAAAAGCTATTTTGTAATTTAAAAATCAGGCACCAGGATATCAAGTTTCAAAAGATATACATGAATTCCATTTTTCAGCTCCATTGGAGCTGTGCTAACAAACTTGAGGGTAAGGTATGGGCTTGTGAATGTGTGTTGTAATCTTCTATTTTCTCATAAACACACCCATGCCGACACCCGCACCCCACACACTCTAACCCTTCAATTGATTCAATTATTGTTCGTTTTCGATAAAATTCCATATTTTTTTCGTTTGATTGAAAATGACCTGATATGAGTGTCGAAACGTCTAAAAATGTTTAAATGTGTTTTACCACTGTTATAAAAGATTTTTGTTATAATTCACACACATCCTTTTATATTCCAAATGTATACTCGAAGTTTTATAGTATCTCGATGTTCCTAAGCTGAGATCATTTTTTGAGGGATGGGTCTTATTACAATTCTAGCATATTCTGAAAATGTCATGCGATTTGAATATATCTGCTTGATCTTATAAATACAATTATGTTGAAACTATTTTCTTTTTTTGTTTTTATGCTTATAAAATTGATAGTAAACGTATGCAACTCATAATTTTATTTCATATAAATATTTTTATGATACATATGAAATTTAAAAAACATTGTTCGAAGATTTCTTTTTTCTAGAATTGGATAGTATATTAATTTATTTTTTATAATAAGATGTTAAATTTTGGTTTTCTTCTACTGAATAAAGCCATTCTTTTAAATTATCCATATGTATAAAATATTCAAGAGCATATGCAACTGCTTTGGTTAGTTTTTCATAAGCAAATTTATTTATATTCCATATTGTATCACATGATTTATGATAACATTGATCAAATGCAATATTTGGCATACAATATGGATCAGGACCAAGATAAGATGCATAACGATCACATTGTTCTTTTGTTTTTATTCCATCTGCACCTGAAAAAACTCCTCCTACAGGCATATTACCAATTAAAAATGGTAGATAATCACTAATCGCAGTTGTGAGATTGACATTATCCCATGGTAGATTTTCATCATTAAACCAATTACGAAATAATGTAGTAATTTTTTTACTAGCAAAAATATTTTTCGTAAGTGTTTCATTTGTTATAGTATCAAGATCATAAATTCCAAACATATAATTAGGTGAAGCTAACATATCGAGATTAAGATAAAGTAAATGATCATGAAATCTTTCGCCAATAATTATTGATGTTGTTGCTTGCGTAACATATACAAATGAACCAATAAGACCAAGTTCTTCTGCACCCCACCAACAAAATCGTATACGATATTTCAAGTTTCTATACATTGATGTTCGAAATAGAGCTACAGCTAATGCAAGATTAGCTGCACTACCACTACCTTTATCAAACGAAAAAAAGAAAACAACAACAAAATACTTGTATATTAGTATTTATTTTTAACTCGAAAACTAACCATTATCATTAATACCAGGTCCATTTAAAATACTATCACTATGACTACCAATAATAATAGTTTGAGTTATGTCTCCAATCGGAGTATCAGCACAAATATTTTCTACTGAATATGGTTCTGTTTTAAGTACATCAATAATAAAACGAACACCTGTATTTGTTGCTGAATTATTTAATGATTCAATAAGTTCTTGAGCAAGATTAGATGAAATAGAAAGTGTTGGTAAAGTATTAAATGGACCGAGACTTGTAGGAAGAGAATCATTACAATTAGATGATCGACTGATATTATATAAAAGAAGACCTTTCACATGATAATGACTAGCTAAAATTGGTTTTAAAAAAAAATCACAAGCACCATGTTTAACAAGTGCTATTCGACCATTTGGTGATGGTTTTGCAGTAAGCCAATCTTTTTCAGAACAACCAAAATTTGGAATAAGTGTTATATTAATAAAATCTTTTAAATTAATATCTGTAGAATATTCGACATGTGAAAATTCACCTTTTGAAAGATCATTTGAATATGTACGATTTATAATTGTATTAGCAATTGAAGTAAATAATATAGGATTATTACCAAGTTTAAATTGTCTTACAGAAAAAGGAGTTCTTTTTATATAATAATTTGTATTAGTAGAAAGATAATCTGCTATATAATCAATTGTTCGTTTAAAACCTTTTGTATTAATTGATCGACTACCATTTTCCATTGTAGCTATATGATTAAATTCTTGAAGATGCTTCATTAGTTCATTTATATCAATAGATTCAATTAAACTTAAATTCAATGATATTTGATTTATTAATTTTAATTCTTCTGTATTATTAATATTTTTTAATTGATTAGATCCTCTAGTTATTATAATTAAAATAATAGAATTTAAAGCAATCGAAATCAAAACAAATAAACCAATAAGAATACTTATTGTTACTAAACATGATCGACTTGCTTCCATTACTAAACAGAAATGTGTTATAATGCACGATGGAAAAACAACGGTACTACATCATGTCAAACTCTATTTCTTTTCAATAGACAGTTGTTGAAAGGAACCTATTTCTACCAAAAGAGAGAGTTTTTTTTCCTGTTCTTTCGAATCGTATATAACTTACTTAGGGTGTACCAAAAGTTCTGATCACGGCGTTACTTAGCCATATAGTAAGCTTTAAAAATCTTTCTTTCTATATAAGCCTGATAGAGAAAAGAATGCTCTATTTTTCTATGCTATTT
>CAJNSZ010001515.1:0-25715 GCA_905329745.1 Rotaria sp. Silwood2 | reverse complement strand
AATGAAAGAGAATTTGATAAACTAATAAATACTTTTCATTTATCTCATATATTTTATTTCTTTCAAAACATTACTTGGAAGAAAAGAAAAAAAAACTAGCGAGAAAAACATATTTTTTTTCTACTTGTCAATTACGATTACATTTAGTATTTTTATATTATCATTTCATATATGAATGTAACAGAATAAGTACACATACAGGATGATAGAGCATGTCAAGCTCTATCAGAATCTATAATATTTTTTTTAAAAGATACTTTTATAACCATAAAACATTTCAAAAACTTTTTTTTGGTCATACAGAAAATTCAAGTCTGTGGGAATCGGAACATGCGGGTGCCTTCATTGTGCTCGATTTTTTTCGTTGAAAAAATGTCAAAAACTATATCCTAATTATACAGAACGATAGAGAATTTCACAAGCTTTCAGAATATGTCATTATTGAAAAAAATGCCTTTTTACAGTGACAATATGCCCAAAATACCTTGTGCAAGTATTTTTTCCACGGCTATATTTATTTTTGTTAAGTGACAAAGGGAGAGGCGCATTGATTGTCTTTGATCTCATAGTGATGGGCATGATGTTTATTCGACTGTGCACTACATCCAAATGTAACTATTACACACAACATGAGCTTATATAGGAGAGAGGTGAAAGAGAAGAGAGAATATATAATACAACAAAAGAGGAGGAAAGGAAAGAGGAACACCATTACAGAGAATTACGCACTACACAGCTACTCAACCATTGTTGTTGAATGAATGTGAATCATTTCATGTAAACCTTGTTGACCTAAGTACATCAAGAGGGTGTGCCTATTAATATCGCATGACGTAATAATGATTGCGTCATCAGAAGAGATGATGGAAGGAAAGATGATGAGACCAACGAGAGAACAAGCATAGAGCAACAGTATAATAAGAACATAAGACGAGAGCAATGCATATAGTATACGAGTCAATATTAATATAGAGCGAGAAGCACGTTACGACAGAAAGTAAACACGGTTCCATCGCGCATAGGTATACGAAACAGTAGCGCGATTGTAAACACTACGTAACATTGATTATACAAGAACACACTGAGAAAGTAAAGATATCATATAATATAATATGCCGATTGGCACAAGATAATTCTTTTTGAATATCATCAAAAATGTATCTATACCATATCTCAACGAACTATTGGAACACTTGCACTTATCATGTATCAGCTTATCTATACTCTATACATTCATCCTTATTTTACAGTATATTAAAAAATACTGCCTCCAACTTTACAATAATTCAAAAGATGTAAAATGCTGCGAGATTGATGGTCTTTAGAAAACTAAATCTTCTAATATCTGTTTATTTTGCTAAAATAAATTTTTAAGTTCAAATACACCATTTGAAAGAGCCAAAAAAGTTCAATATGTACTTTTATTATTAATGTTGATTAAGTAGTATATCAAAGAAAAAAAGAGAAATAAATCGTTTGTTCCTGACTCATCGTCAATATCCAGAGGACATAACTATTGAAAGTATCATCACTTTTGAAGAATCATATAAAGAAAAACTCAGTACAATTTTATTTCTGATAGTTTCATATGATTCAGCAAGATATTTGTATTGTAGAGAGTTCTTCTTAATATGGCTTTGAAAATCAACAAAAATTTCCAATATTTCCAATATGTCCTTCAGATATTGTCTATTAGTCTAGAACAACAGACTAATTGGTTTTGTCATAGGCATGTATCTTAATCAGCATTAATAAATAAACCACGCACTGAATTTTAGACATTCTTTGAATTGATATTTTTGAAGTTGAAAATAGTTTGAGTAAAAGGACAATGGCAGATAAGACCAGTTTTTGTCCCCAGTAACATAAATTTCTTTTTATCGATTTGAAATAAGGTATAGCTTACCAAAAGGTTTTTTGGGACCTGTGGTTCCCCACATGAATCTCTGGAAAAATTTTTATTTTTATTTTGAGTACATACGTATATATTGATAGAATCAGGTGTGCTGATTATGAATATCAATATGTTAAGTGCTCAGAGCTTTTCATTAAATAAAAACTCAGCCCTTTCAGAGATACTCACTTGGCTATCTACACAAAGTTTTTGGTATTATACCTTCTGTAGTCGTTATTCTAACCTGTTGAAAAAACGTTCATAATTACTAAAACAAAATGATCTTTTGTAATATGAGCAAGAAAAGTTCTCTCAGACCATTTTCAGCTATAAAATTAGAATTATCATTTAGAAACCTGCTTTTCTCTAAGGTTCACGGATATTTGAGTTTCCGAAAGTTCGGATAGTAAATTAGAACCAATATGAGAGCTGACCTAAGTACCTAATTTTGGATGTTCTATCTAATGCTGAATTCAAAAGTCCCGAAAAAATTGTGCTTCGAGCTTTTTGAAGGTTTTTTGGAAAACTTTTCCAAGGTCCTAACCGATTAAATAAGAACTAACTTCGCCTTCGTGTTCAGCACATCAAATAACCTTTGTACACAGTTCTTTGCTAATCCAAATAATCCTAATACATCGAATCAGGACATACATATCTATAACCAACCCTATACATAATATAACTAAATTGAAAATAATCCAGACGTTAAAAGAATATCTATTCAATGTTTCAAGAGAGTTTAGAATGTTTGAAGTAAGTTATTTGACGTGCTGAACACGATGGTCAAATTAGTTTTTATTATATCGCTATGGGTCTTGGAAACGTTTTCCGAAAAATCCTGAAAAACCTCCACGCACAATTTTTCCGAGAATTTCGAATTCACCATCAAATACAGCATCCAAAATTAGATATTTATTCCCGATTTCACGTTGATTCCAGTTTGCTATCAAAACATTTTGAAAACCTCAATCTCTAAGGAAATCAGAGAAAAGCAGGTTTTTGACCAGTATTTCTAAGTTTTGTAGTCGATGATGGGCTGAAGGAACTTTTATAGTTCATATCCGATAAGATCATGTCGTTTTAGCTATAATGGATGTTTTTTCAAGTGTTTACAATAAAAAATGAAGAAGAGACAGTTAAAATCTGGTGTATAGAGCCATACGAACGACTTAAAAAGAGCTGTTTTTTATTTAATGGAAAGCTCTGAGCACTTAACATAGTGATATTTATAATCAACACACTTGATTCTATCAACTAATGCGTATTTACTCAAAGCCAAAAACAAAAGGTTTTCCAGAGATCTTTGTGGAGGGTTACAGATCCCCAAAACCTGTTGGTGGGCTATACGAAAAAAGACCTGTGGAATATCATCAGGAGCCATACCTTACTACAAATCGATGAAAAGAATTTAATTTTGTTGGGGACAAAAAAATGGCCTTATCCGCCCTCCTCGTTTCTAAAACTTTAATAAAAGATACGATTCTCTTGAGGCCCCCCCCCCCCCACTCAAAAAAAGTCAATTTTCGTCAGAATTTTTGAAATTGAGATAAATGCATGGGACGATAGCCCGTCTTCAGATCCTTCAGAAACGACTTTGGTTTTTCTGTGGCATCTCTTTTTTGGCCAACATTTTCGATGATTTTCATTGACCTATTCTTGAAAAATATGCTTATTTTTAAAAAAACGAAAAATGTTTTTTGTTTTTCTCGGTTTAGGATTTTTTGATCTTCTGGCAAGGAATTTTCGTTCCAAGTTCTGTCAATATATTTAAATTTTTTCTTTTTGTTTGAAAGAGTGCGTCGAGATGCAGGGCACCACAGAGTCCTTTTTTTAGTTAAGCTTTGTTTTTTATTATATATACAGACACTTATGTGACTGGACACCCATTTTTGGCGCGTTTTTGGCTCATTTTTTGAGTCACTGAACTTACGAGCCCCTTTTTCCGCAAAAAAAGTAAGAGTTAAAAAAAAGGACTCTCTGGTGCCCTGCATCCTGAGAAGCTCTTTCAAACGAAAAAAAATTTTAAATATGTTAACCGAGTCTGAGCCGAGAAATCCTTGCCAGAAAATGAGCTATTTTTGACCCTTATTTGGTTCACATCTCTGTCAAGCATCAGGGTATCGAGTTGAAAATTTTACCACAACCTCCCACATCAGTCCCAACATATGCTCCAAATTTCAGCCCATTTGAACGTACCTGGGCTAAGATCGATTTTTGAGTGTGGGTCTTAAGACCATAAGAAGGTACTCTTTCAAATAGAGTAAAATAGTAGCACATGTGTAATAGTGTACAGAAGCTAGAAAATAATTAATACAAATGTTCCAACAAATTATTATGCAACGGAAGACACATGTTCATCTTTCTTGTCTCTTCTATAAACACTAACGAGGGAACCTCCTGAAGTGTTACCCTCCAATTTTGATGAATTTTGGTCTATAGATATTACATAGTGTCCTAGTAAAAATCCTAAAAGGATTTGGGTTCCTAGACCTTTCTTCAACAGTTATGAGCACTTTTATTTTTTTACCTGTAAAACATACAACGATATGTAAGAGGCGGTTCATCTGATCATGAATCGTACCAATACCCATGTAAAAAAGAAGATTACAAAAATCAGATTAAAAATCAATTATAATGGCACTATTTTAATCTAATTTTAATCTATTTTAATCAGATTTTTTAGCCTAAAATACCTAGATAATTTTTGATTTTGATTACTATTGATTACTTTTTAATGATTATAATCGATTGAAACATCTGAATCGATTTTAATTGATGCCAAAAATTTAATCGATTATAATCATTAAAAAGTAATCAAAATCAAAAATTATTAGGTATTATAGGCTGAAAAATCTGATTAAAATAGTGCCATCATAATTGATTTTTAATCTGATTTTTGTAATCTTTTTTTTTACATGGATAGTCACTAAATATTTTTTCTCTATCTTTTAGCGCGCATGACAGACTTATCAGAAAACTTATACTTATAATATATCAAGTTGTTTTGAAGTATTAATGAAAAATACTAAGGATCATAATTATCAAACTTTTGTCTTTAGATAGTAAAAAGAAAAAAGAAAAAAATAGCGGTTCTTCAATGGTTTTGTTGAGATTTTTCTTGTATTTCATCGATCTTTCGAGGCAGTGGAGGCTTTAAAGGATATATAAATGAATTTTGTACAAAATGTAGTATACAACTATTCATGACAATGAGTTTTAGTACGTCAGTTAGCTTCTACAAAAGAAGAAGCCTGTATTTGATCATCGATCTTTTTCTTATGATTTGCTTCAAATTTCGGATAGTTACGGCACTACAAAAAAGTCGATTGAGTTTCTCTAAGTACATAAACTCCTGCATCTCTTAAAATCTTCTCTGCCCGAAAGGACCAATCAAATAAATGAAAGTTCTCAAAAAATCATGAAAGAACTAGAAATTCTTTCTTTTTTATTTTTATTATCTAAAGACAAAAGTTTGATAATTATGATCCTTAGTATTTTCCATTAATACTTCAAAACAACTTGATATATTATAAGTATAAGTTTTCTGATAGAGTCTGTCATGCGCACTAAAAGATAAAGAAAAAATATTTAGTGACTATTGGTACGATTCATGATCAGATGAACTCCCTCTTACATATCGTTGTATGTTTTACAGGTAACAAAATAAAACTGCTCATAACTGTTGAAGAAAGGTCTAGGAACCCAAATCCTTTTAGGATTTTTACTAGGACACTATGTAATATCTATAGACCAAAATTCATCAAAATTGGAAGGTAGCACCTGATGAGTCTCCCTCCTAAATCAACAAATCACATGATGATTGTAACATTTCAAGAAACAAAGATCAAAAAATGAAATAACACCTATTCAACAGTAGCAGCTGATCGTAAGAAAAACTACTGATGACTAGCTACAGCACCATATTTTCTCGCAGCTAGTATTGAAAAATCCGAGATAATTATCTTTCAGAAAATGGTCGCCCAATTCAATTAATCTCCATTTTTTCATATCGCTTTAGCCATCACAATAAATAACTGCGCCTGAATTTTTATAAAAGATGACTATTAAGCTATTTTGAGCTACACGATGGCTCAAGAGTCATAATGCTGAGAAATATTGAATTTATTCGTCCAAATTTAATCGGATCAGTTAATTCTTTCCCACTGATAAAAGGTATCTAATGGTCTGTTAATCTATCTCTGAAATACTCCGTAAATATTTTCAAATACTTCGAAAGTATATTAAAAACATGTATTTCGAATCAATGATTCTTCTACTTGTTTCTCTTTAGATTAGTTGCATGTTCATCGCAAATTGTACGCACAGCTTCGTGCATTAGGCATACTCTTTCATTCGAAGTCGGAACCATGAGTGGTTTCGATTTTGCTAGATCGGATCTTTGTTGATTTTTAAGTTGTAGCTAATTATTAGCAAAGCAATTATTTAGATTGTTTCATAAGTAATTTCATGCACAATTTTCAGTCGGAAAGGGATCTAAGATGAAATAGAATATGTGAAATCAAGAATCAAAACAAAGTACTTTTACAATAGTCGAGCATATGTGTTAGCTTATGATTGAATAACATTTTCATCGTGATGACTATGCACTATAATCAATAGATGATTGTCATGCAGTCAACAATTAATTGGTTGAAAAACAAAAAAGCAAAAGAGAAAAGCAGCAACGCATCTTATTTTGCTTAACTTCAAGCTATACAGTCATCTTCAAGACACATAGAGTCTTTTCTTGTCTTGAGTGCATTTTTCTCCATGTTTCTTGTTCCTGTAAGAGATTGTCGACAAGAATGATCAATTTCGACCGTCTTCAACATAGTCAAATTCAACAAAAATTAACTTAATCATCAATGAGAAAGTTAAGCATGAGCTCTGAAAGAATAGCATTTTACTGATCAAGATCATCTGTGTTAAAAGCTTCCATGAAGGACTCGAAGAATCATTCACGTCTACTCACTGATGATAATTTCCAGAAACAGAGTCTCAGAGACTTTCTCATTCATCTCAAGTAATACAAAGTGAAATAAGCCAGAATGATCGTCAATGATAGTTCATCAGATGAGAATACTCCGAAAACCATCACTCAGTCGTCAATCGACCAATTTGCATACAACAAAACTGGATCGACCGCAGGTCTAGCTGCGAAACACAAGGATTCGAACCTTAAATTCGTTCATGTCAGTACATAGTCTTTCACTGACCTAGATAATATTGGCATGCTTGATCTTCTACAAGTTAGCGTTGGGACTGAAGCCCAAAATGAGCTAGTGAATATCAAGGATGTCTTGAATGGTCATAAGATCATTTATTAGCATGCAATGAATAAGTTTGACTAGTTTATCTATTGAATTCGTACTTTCATCGATGAATTCATCAAAGTACTTTCTGTAGTGACAACATGTGATTTATGATTAAATGAAATCGTCAAACATTCATAGCGCACAGTCTCATTGTATTGTGGGTCGACCATACAGCCACCTGAATGGCAAACCTAAGACAGCTGAAAACATTTAGACAGAACTGTAGTCGAGACTCCAAAGTTTCGATCTTATCGACTGAAGAAGCACTTTTCCCATACATGGCGCATCAAATGCATTGAGTGAAAGAATTCGCATTTTTTCACTGGCAAAAAATTAGTAAAATGTAGTGGCAGATATATCCATTGGTACTGTATTACCTACTAAAATTAATCCTGACGATCAAATATGTAAGTAGTACATGTTGATAGCATTTACATTTCGATGTTCAAGAGCTCGTTGAGGCGTTTCCGGCTGAGTTTATTGAATGTCATTATTTACTATCACTGTTTGGTTGATTTAATTGTCCATGCCTGTTGTTTTAACCGTATCCTGCCACGTATTGTTATCCCATATGTTATCCTGCCTTCTTTCATAATCATACATCGCTGATTACTTTATCCTTTGTCTTTTCCCTCATCATATTGAATTTAACTTTCTTTTTCTTATATAACTGTGCAATATTAATGCGTTTATCACTTCTCTCTTCATTATATTCAGTTGGTTCTTCTTTTCACTTCTTTCCATCTCATTTTTCCTCTTGTTCTCTCTTGTGTTCTACGTCTAATATAAAGTGAATGAATGAAAGAAAATATCGATTCATTAAAAATAGTAATGACAAAAATCGTCACACGTGTGACGACACTCCGTAACTTGACTGGAAAACGTGAGATTTTTCATGTTAATTCTGTCTTTGTAGTCACTATTGCTAATCTTAGGCAATAGCGCTTGCCAAATGCCGACGGTATCTCGATACTTCAATATACCACTTAAAATTATTACATGATGCAGACCTACATACGATGGAATAAAAACAATAAATGGAATATATTCGAAGTTTTAATCAATTTGTTGAACAGCTCGAAGCTGAATTTTGGAGCATGAATCATTGAATTTCATCGAATGGCTTCCTATCCAGATCTATCATTCAAATATTTTATATTTATCAACAAGTCAATATTTCTAAACAAACACAAGAAAGTTGTGCGAAAAAACTTCGATCTATTGCCGATGACTTTATTCGTTTCCTCAAATATTTCTATATGGCAATATTTAACTTAAACTTTAGAAGGAACGTATCGATCAAAGTTCTATGGTATGGTCATACATGGGATACATCCAGTTTCCAGAGAAGTATATAAAACAAACCTACTAGGTTGCTTCGTTTAAAAATATATTTTATTCAAAGGTAAGTATTTTTCACAAGTAATTGTCGAAAAAAAGCTTGATAGCGTAGTCCCGGTAGGACTGACATGTGGAACTCACATATTTCATATCAGCTAGAGTACTCAACGACTATAAAATTGATTACTGTGGTCTGTAATGGGGATCTGTCAGTAATAGAGGTAGAGATGTCTAAAATAAAGGCCTGTCTATAATGAGGGCTTCCATTGCTACGGTCTGTAATGGGTAGGAGTAGATGGGAAAGCCGGCAATATTTCGACTTAAAATTTACACTCATTATTTTCTTCGAAAATATATGTGAGTTCCACAAAACACTGGGTTATGACATTGAGCTTGATAAAAGTTCTTTATTGATGAGACTTGCCAATTGCTGTACATATGGTTCGAAATTAACAGAGAGATGATCACCATCGATATGAAAAAGTTTAAATTGATTTCGAGGAACTGCTTGGCACCATGTTTGATACGGTTCAACGGGATCATGCGGTCGTGGTGACTTCACTTGAATATAATTGACTTCTGTCCGTCGACTTTTCAACAGTTCAACAGTATAGTCCTCGATAGCACGCATGTTTCGTTCAAAAATATGCATGTACTGACAAACTTTGCGAAATTCAGCATCTAAATCAACAGCATTACTGGACAAAATTTTCTTATCGATACAGAACCGCTTTAACTGCTCTTCATCTTTCATACATTCATGTTCGACTTGAGCGAGAGAGAAATTGTGCTTCGTTCCAAACATAGCCCAGAGAACAATTGCTTTTACATTTTTGTTACTATTGGAAGTTGTATCATCAAAATGTATACGCAAGGATTCTTTCGTCGGTGTATCGATCATGAATAGTCGACTAATATGAACACTTGTCGATGACAATGAACTCAACTGCTGACTCATTTCGTAACCTACCATACCACCAAACGATGTGCCAAGAAGAATGTATGATGTTGCTTCAGGTTGTATGCTACGCAAAACTTCGATATAGTAGGATGCTAAGTTAGCGACTGAATCCTCAGAATGTTCAGAGAATAATGACGGCGATATATCAGGATATTTTAAAGCTAGAACAGTAATTGATGTATTTAGATACTTGCATAAATCTCTATAGATGAAGCAAGCACCGCCAGTTGGAGCGATAACAAAGATTGGTGCTTGCGATGAACAAGTGCCTTTTTTCATTACGATAACTCGATCATCGTAGTATGATAGATGAAGTAGAGAAGACAATTGAGTCATTTTAACTTCTGATGCCGTCTGCAGAATTTTTTGATGTTTGATTTGTTCGATGCGCACTGCGAGCTGCTCAAGAACTGGCATTTCTGTTAAATCCTTGTTCGCCAGTTGGACATTGAACAAATGGTTGATGCGACTAATTAGAATTATGGCTGTGTGACTGTCACCACCTGATGCGAAAAAGTCACTATGCTTATTTGTCAAAACATCACCGGTCACTGAAGTAAAGATATCAATGAGTTGTGCTATCACAGAAGACGAGCTTATCATAGGTTGAACAGGTTCATACCGTTTGATTTCATTCGGATCAACAGTTAATATCGATGGTTGTTTTATGAAGTTCTCTTTGAGTTGATGCAGTGATGATGTATCGATCCAATGACGTTGCCTGTTAAGGACTTGACCGGGCATGGAAATAAATGATGCATTATTATAAACACTTGATGATCCGCTGAAAGAATCGTAAACCGATTGAAAATCAATGTCTTCAAGACCATGACACCAGGAAGTACTCAGCGCTTTTTTTATTGAGAGTTCAACATTAGTAGTATCTGTTGATGCTGATGGAAGAACTAATGATGATTCTGCTTTAACACTGGCTTTGGTCACATTAGTCAATATGTTATTAAGAGAACATTCAATATAGAGGGTTTTATTACTACGTTCTCTAGGTGACGAAGAGTTCTGTTGATCAAGCATTTTTATTGCCTGATGCCAGAGTACTGTCTGTCGCATATGACGACACCAATATTCAATATCAGGAACATAATTTTCATCCAACCAATTGCCTGTAACTGTACTGATAAAAGGAATCTTCGGCGCACGTGCTTGAATATTGAGATCTTTGTAAGCTTGTCGAAATGTATCGAGTAGCAACGGAGTAATCATATGACTGTGAAACGGAAACGTATGTTCCAGTTGTTTGAATTTATATTTTAACTTGTGTAAAGTTGATTTCAATTCATTGATTGCTTTAATATCTCCGGCGAATACACATTGCATGGACCCATTTACAGCAGCGATAGACAGTCGATCATGGACCACATATTTAACGGCGTCGTCGTAGCTGATTCGTACTGCCAGCAAAGCACCTGATCTTTTAAGATTATACTGTTGATTCATAAGACATGATCGAACGAAGACAAGTTTTAGTGCTTCTTCGAGTGTAAATACACATGTCATTGTGGCAACAACATACTCACCAATACTGTGACCAAGGAAAACAAGCGGTGAACGTATTATGCTAGACCAAAGGGTGATTAATCCTAATTCGACAATGAATGTCATCAGACCCATCCAAGTTTGCCATTCTTGATTCATCGACTTATCATCATCATCAGCCATTAATATATCGATCATTTTCGGACTGTTTGAATCATAATTTTCTAAAATCGTTGCACAAACATCATATGCTTTTTTGAATACATCACTCGTTAAATACAGTTGTCGTATTAATGATCGTGAACACTTATGTTGTCCTGGAAATATGAAGACGCATCGATCTATCTGTTGCGATGGTTGAAGTCCATCAGTTGATAGCTGATTTAAATTGTCAATGAGGACTGAAAGAGATGATGAATCTAATGTTGCAGCCAAACGAAAATCGTAGACAGAACGTCCATTATTCAATGTATAACAGATATTCGCCAATTTAGCTGGTTCTTTACTGTTATTTTGGTTTTTTAACCAATCGATGAGTTCTCGTAGATATGCTTGTAACGACTCGGGATTTTTGCTGGATAAAGTAATTTGATGTACTGCTTTTTCGCATGAATCGTATGAATTATTGGATGACAACTTTGGATGGTATTCTTGCAATATGGCATGCGCATTTGTTCCTCCCATGCCTAGACTGGAGACACCTGCGAAAAGTGGTCCATGTTCGAAACGGGCAGTTTTCAATGAAACACCAGTCGATTGAACAACAAAAGGCGTTGAAGAAAAATCAATATTTGGATTGGGAGATCGATAGTTCAGTGTGGCAGGTATATAACGATGTTCTAAGACCAGCGCAGTCTTAATCAAACCGACAAGACCAGAAGCTATGTCTGTATGTCCGACATTGGATTTGACGCTGCCTAAGACACAGTATTGTCGTTGAAAAGTGTCAAAGGCCAATGTGAGCCCCTCGACTTCAATTTCATCACCTACTGCTGTGCCCGTACCATGCCCTTCAACGTACACTATATCAGTAGCATCGACATTGGCTTCTTTCAACGCTTTGCCAATGCATTCAGCTTGAGCGATTGCATTTGGTGCAACAAAGCTTGCCGCTCCAGTTACACTTCCATTGTTGTTGAGAGTACAGCTTTTGATCAGTGCACGAATGTGATGACGATGTGCAACAGCTCTACTTGCTAGCTTGAGTACGACAGCACAAACTGAATCGCCAAGAACGATTCCATTGGCCGATGCATCAAACGGAGCACATTGACCGATCGGACTATAGATACTACCTGGCTCATATAGATAACCACTTGTCGGCAAATGGATACAGCTTGTACCAACAATAGCTACCGTGCAACGTTCTAATCGCAAATGGTCAATAGCCACCTGTAGTGCAACAAGACCCGAAGAGCAAGCCGTTTGTACATTAATAGCAGCACCCGTGAAATCAAGATAATACGCGAGCTTAGTAGCCATGGTACCCATCATATTATTCAGGCGCATTTGTCGTTGTAAGGTAGGTTGTTTATAACTTGAGTCATGCAAATGTTTCAGATTGAACGAATAGTAACTACTATCATTTGCAGCAATAAAACAGCCTATTGTCTCATTCGGCGATTGTAAATTGACGGCAGCATCTTCGCAAGCTCGATAGACAACTTCGAGCAGTAAGCGATGTTGAGGGTCCGTGAGTGAAGCTTCACGAGGCGATACACCAAAAAATGCATGATCGAAGAGATCAATACCACATGTTAATCGACCCGTGCGGCGTACATAAAACGGATTTGTTAGCAGTTCCTCGTGAACATAACCACATAGCTCGTCATCAGATAATGTTACTATGCCTGAGCGACCTTCCTTAAGCATTGACCAAAATTCATCGATATTATTGCAACCAGGAAATACGCCAGCCATACCGATAATCGCACAGTCGTTTGTATCAAATCCCTAATTCAAAAAAATAGATTAGATGAAATCTTTTGATAATGAGTGAACTAATTCATTTGTTTAATTTGAGATCAATAGTGGTTTATTTTTTATAGATTGTTTAGATTAGTATTGAATAAATTATTTTCATTTCGTGAAATATCAGAGTGGGAGTAAAACAAATCTCTGTAGTCCTAACAATCCTTACCAAGACCTACTATTTTCTATTCTATGAACTTTTTTCATGATGGTCGGGTAGTTCATACAATCAGCTACTAAACAATTATCAATAAAAAGCATGTTTCAAAGCTCTACCTCTGTAATGAGAGAGTTTATACAATCCCAAAGTTTGAGCAAAATTTCTTGATCTCTTTTGCAATTTACTTTGCTTCGTAATGAATGTATAGAAAAATAAAAAATATCATAACTAATCATTGTGTACACGAGAGACAGCTGAAAACATGTCTTCGTTTAATGAACCAATTCTGAGTTTTCATCTTTTTTTTCCTTTTGTAAATAATGGTTTTTCTTATGAATAAAGATTTCTAATGGGTTGTTGGAACAATTATCAAATAACTTGTCAATAGTCTGTGTCTCTTTGTATTTTTCACTTATCATTTCATGTTAAGATAAAGATAGCAAGCCAGGAACATGACATCTTCAATTATTCTATTACGATTGAACTTGATGAGATTAGTGTAAATCTACAAGGATACTATGCCATGCACACTCCTTACCAAGTAATGGCTGTTTAACTAGGATTTTTGGTAGGTCTCTGACCGAATATTTCATGTCGAAATCAACTAAGAAATTGTCACCTGGAATTTCAAGGCGCAAAATTGCACACTTAGTTGACGTTAGTATCGAATGATTTACATGAGAAACAAGACTTCTAAAACAATCTGCACAGATGATTTTCAAGTAAATTACAGTTCAAATTCGCTTTTTCTAGAAGCTTGATCTTGATTTCCAAATAAACGGCATAGTAAAAAACAATGGACGAAATGTACAACTTTGTTTATTAGAGAGTGACTCTAACATAAGGGAAAAAACTTTTCGTTAGCATAAGCGATCGAAGACTTTGCTATACTCTTTGTTAGATATAAGCTTAAGTATTTCAATTATTTGAAAGTGAAGAGAAAGTAAAAGTCGAAACAGTTCATTGCAAAAAATTGTTCATTTCCATCAGCTTTGCTAATATCAAAAAGTTTTCAAGGATTGCTAGGCATGCATGTATAGTGTGTTAATTATTATTAGTTAAAAATTTGATTTTTCGATTAAGATTTTTCTCTAATTGGTATGTTGAACGTTAACCATTTTCAGATCGTGAGAAAATATGCTTTACTACTGTGCTATCAAAAATTCTCATTTCAAAAAGAGACTTGTAGTTACTTCAGAGAAATATCGCAATTTATCGTTGATCAAGGAGTCACGTCTGAAGGAAAATTTTCTTCTTTGCGTTAAAATTGATGTCTCGTTTGTTATTTTCCGAATATGAAAAAACATAAGACAATGAGAATCTATTTCCACCCATTCTTTGGATAAATAAAAAATGTATATAATGGATCATGGGAAAGCACTAGGAATATAATACAATCGAAGATCTTCTCGGTTTAATACTTATATAATGCCTGCTAGATCTCTAGAAAAAGATATTTGGACAAATGGTTTTCGAATTTTTTCCAACATGAATACGGAATATAGCGTGAAAAATGATGGTGGAATGACTTGACATATACTAACCTGTGGGAAATTCCATGGGCCACTCTTCGGAGCCAAGCCATATAGGATTGACGACCTTCGCCTTGTTAATTTCATTATTGCAGAGGCCGTTGAATGAGCAGTTCGTAAAGCTTTGACATGCGCCCGTAATCGACGCTTACTGATACATATTAGACGATCTTTTTGTATATTCAAATTCTTTTTAAGGCTATTTTCAATTAGAACAACTTGGGAACGAATGGTTGTAGTGTCGAGCCATTGGTCAATAGGTGGTTGAAGTCCCGATGATCGGTCGGCAAAAAACCGTTTTTGAATAGACTCAATAAGCTTCAAAAATAGTAATGCATTACCACCAATATCAAAGAACGATTCTTCAGGATCCACAAAATCGAGCTGCAACAAGAAGCACCATATCTCGTGGACCTTTCGTTGAACAGCCTGTGAATACTTCTCAGGTTTACTGTTAGATTTTCGAAACTCATCTAGTTTAAGTTTAAACAAGTCATTACGATTAATTTTTCCGTTCATTGTTAGAGGCAATCGATCGAGAGTAACGAAATAAGTTGGATACATGTACGATGGTAATGAAATATTGACGTGGTGTTTAAGTTTAACCAGATCAACTGATTTAGGCGTCACATAAGCACACAAGTAGATTTGCTTATTGTCTTTCATATTTTCGTTATTATTTTGAACTATGACTGCCACTTCTTCAGGTTGAGATTGCGTATTATGCGACTTTCTCATTCCGAGTATACACTGCTCAATCTCACTGAGTTCTATACGATTACCATGACATTTAAACTGAGTATCATGGCGGCCCAAATACTCGACCTGTCCATCACTCTGCCAGCGTGCTAAATCACCCGTATCAAAGATAATATTACCATCGTGACGATGAAAAATATTTTCGAGAAATTTTATTTTATTTAGATCATCACGCTTTCGATAGCCACGAGCTGGCGCACATCCACCGATCCACAATCTACCAACAGTTCCAATAAAAACTGGTATCATTCGATCGTCAATTATATAGCACAAAGTGTTAGGCAGAGGACGGCCGATCATAACGCGCGTCTGATTCGGTAAAAGACGGGCTATGTGAGTATAAATTGATGTTTCTGTTGATCCGTACAAATTATATGTAGGCACGTGACTAGACCACAGTTCAGCCACGTATAACGGACAAATTTCGTCGCTGATATATGCAATACGTAATGGTGGTACGACCTCGCTAGGATTGATCCTATTGAACAAGCTGGCACTCAATTCGAGTACACTGACTTGATGCCGTTGAACAATGTCAATAATATTGCGAACGTCATCAACAGTAAAATTAATATTGATAAGAACGACACAAGCACCCTGGCTTAATGGGCGAAATAATTGTGCAACACTATGATCAAAGCTAAGTGATGCCACCTGTAACATCTTGTCTTCGGGTTGCAAAGGACTCTCATCTTGTAAACATAAAATAGCGTTAACACTGCCACTATGATTTACTTCCACCCATTTCGGAGAATCACAGGTGCCACTTGTCCATAAAGCATAAGCCATGTTCTTGCTGTTGTACATTGGCTGATAGAAATTGATGTTTTCATTTATCCACAAGTCGTCCTCATCATTATTTGACAAAAAGATAGCTTCTAACCGGACTTGTTTCGTAGACAATGTATTATGCCAGACACTTGTTGCAGCTGCACTGACAAACACCAGATGACTGCCGCTGTATTTCAATATATATTGAATTCGGTTGATCGGAAGATTAACATCGACAGGAACATAGCCAGCACCACTTTTTAGTATGGCTAAAATGCAGATGACTAATGCAATCGATTTTTCCATAAGTATACAAACCAGATCATTCGGTTTAACACCTTGACGCTGTAAATAAACGGCAAGCTTAGTTGCACGTTCGTTCAATTTGAAATATGTAATTGAAGTATACTGATGCTCAATAGCGACGCGGTTAGGCCACAATTTTACAGCGCGCTCGAAAATACCATGTAAAGTCAATTCATAGTATTTCTGTGTCGTTGTTCGTTGGAATCGATTGATGACTTGATCAAATTCTGTTGTCGATAAGTCTTTATACATGTGAGGGGGACGATCACTATCACGAATTATGTACTGTAGGGTTGTCAAATAATTGGCTTGCAATCGATCAATTAGATTGGAATCAATGACAGTCGTATTAAAACACCATTTTAGAGCGTGCTGTTTAGCAAACATGTAGAGAGTCAAGCTTGATACGGTGTAAAAAATGCATTCGGATGAATCCACTTGTTCCACAGCTTTCGGTGTACTGATAGCACTCATTGCTACTGATACCTGTGCAGCTATTGATTGAAGTTGCTTTGTCTGAAGATAAATTTCCGACAGTGTGATCATCTCGTGTTGTTTTGCTTCTAATATCAAACGACGTGTTCTCATTAAGAACTTGTTGAATGTTTCCTGATCGGCATCCGTTGTTGATTGGTTCGTGTTCAGAATAATCGGAAATGCATGAGCAAAAGGTCCCACTGTATTTTGAAAAGTTTTGGGACGTGCAGCGAAAGTGATGTGAATACTAAATCTGTCATCTTCTGTATATTGTGCTAGAAGTTCCCAGAAAATGCTGAGACACAAAGTGAATGGCGTGCATTCATTTGAAATACATAAAGCTTCTATTGCTTGCCACAAATCGGCCGGGATGTTGAGTGTCTTACACTGGAGACTGCTATCATTGTGTTTATCTCTGTTAGTCGCAATAGCCAAAGCATTGGTAGAACCATAAAGTGGTATTTCGGGTGGTGGCAGCTTGATTGTGGTACGAATGGTTGAGCTGTAATGTTCTTGCCACCAGCGTACGTCATTTGTCCACTGCTCGGTTTTCTCTTTAGATATGGTATATCTCTCGTGTACATATTGAGCAAAATTTTTGTTTGCGACAAGCGAATAATCAGGAATATCATCATGATCGTACAATTCCCACAGTTGTACATGTATGAGCTTTGTCAAACTATAACCGTCGGCAGCAATGTGATGTACGATAAAAATAATCATGAGACAATTTGAACCAATGTGTTTGATAATATGGATTCGAAATGGCAGCTCACGTTCCAAATCGAATGGTTTTCGTATAATATCAAGAATATTTTCTGATTGCATGGCAACACCAGAGACCGTCTTCCAGACAATCGAAGAGTCAATTTTGCTCTCGAGATCATCAATATGTTCATGATAAACTAGTTCACTTCCAACCATATGAAAAGTAGATCGCAACAGATCGTGAGACAATGTTAAAGTTCGAACCACTCTACGAAATCTGCCAATGTCAAACATAAGCGATTGTTGTTGGGAGAGATTATATTTGAGTGCCAAATGGTACTTTGGATTGGTAGGTGATCTCTTGTAACTCACAAATATTTCTTCTTGAACAATACTCATTGGATGAACCAGTAGATCTATTTTTTAATGAGATTATAATTAAATTAAAGAAGACATGAACTATAAATAAATGCTGAAAAATGTGGCATCGAAGTCTTCTTTTTGTTTACAATTGCAGCAAAAGAGAAAAGAAAAACTTGTAGTGAAAACTAAGCGTAGCGCTTTCATGTTTACTTTCCCATATTAGAATATCTAGGATTCAGAAAGAATAACCCATTGATTGGTGGTTCAGTGTTAGTGTTCAGAAAATACGTTTCATTGTTTGGAAAGTTTTTCAACTAGACTAGAAGAAAACTACTGGCACTAAAGGTCACTACATGTTACTACATAATTTCAGAAACCAGGATGTCTCTTCATATATTGAATAATAACCATATCACTGTGCTTATGTAATCTATTCAATATTATCTACCCAACATTAAAAAAGTGAATTCTGTTGCACAACTTCACTGATAAACAATTAGAAAGCTATCTTGAGCGTGATTGCTAGTGAAGTGAAGACATTCATCCGCCTATTCCAAGCATACAATTAGTTTAGAGTGATACGGTGGAGGATTGGATCGATGTGTCTCTTCTCTTCACACTCATTATCAAAATTTTCATCTTATTCAACTTGATTTGAATTCCGAAATAATGCTTCTCATATCGATCGATCTGCGATCTTTTTCTTCGACAAGCAGTCGATTTTTGTTAATCTAGTTAAAACACATTATCTATATATTAGAATTGAATAATTAATAAAACTATTCAAAATGCAATTCTTCTGTGAAAATTAAATTCTTCCGTCACCTAGAGGAACTTATTTATTACGAATATTAGATCGACTTTGAATATTGATTAGTCTATGATAAGGAAAATACAAGCCCTCTATGCATTTGAGAATTTTGTACTAAAATGATTATAAAGATGAAATCAATATCATCCAAATATGTCGAAATGGTGATATTTTTTTTTATGTTATAGGTTGAAATAGAAATTCATGGTGTATAGTTGTACAGTTTGATCTAGTTCAGGCACATATTATAAAAAAAAAAGTAATCGGAAAAAACACCTAAGAAAATTTATATTCTAATGATTTAACGGTAGATTTATACAATTTGATTTATTTCTTTAACGGTATGGAAATAAAGACGTGCTAAAGGCAGGTTCTAACGAGCAAATACTTTTCCGTAGAGAAGTTGTTCTTTTATTACAGAATTTTTTAGCCCTTCCTCACAAAATTCCTGAGTGCTTGCTTGAAAATACATATTCTTCAATAAGCTACACTAGTAAATATAGTGATATGATTATATATTCATACTTTCGAGTACACTGAGCAGGTAACTCGATAAAAGTAACTCGAAATCCTGCGAAATTTTCATTTTTTCTACGAGCACAGGACGATTACTTTCCTTCTTTAGCTCACTAATCTACAACAATGATTCAATCATTCAAGATCATTAATGTTATCTACGAAAGCTCTAAGCATCTTTCTCATATCTTGGAGACGTCTGCAGTTTTCGGAATTCTAGATCTCTTAATACTCCTGCTAAAAATGTTCCTAACGATCCATTACTAGTTTTTATCTAGGTCTAACAAATTTTTATTTCGACTTCGAGATAGACTCATTACGTTTCTTAATCAACAGTGTCATTTTCATTGGAAACTAAATCGAGAATAGATTGATATTTCGTCAGGAAATTGATTAAAATTAAAATTTAACACAGCTCCTCAGATTGTCAAGTGACAGCTCTATCTGATCAAAATCTAATTCTGATGTTGAGCCTTGCACTCGATTCTCTATGCCGACTTTACATTCACCATCAAACAGATGGTTTACAAATCGCTCGTAATGTGTTGTGGATGTTCACAAGAACGATCAAATCAAACCAATTTTCTTTGTGATCTTATGTCTCGGCTTAAACCACTTCAAGTGTAAGGTTTTTTATTTACTGGTGGATTTGCCCCCTCCTCCCCCCCCCCCACCCAGTCTTACTAACAGACGCTATTTCATATATTCTCTCTCGTGCTAGTTCTCGAAAAACTATTGATATTCAGCTGTGAATACCTTTTATACTATGAATGGCACATTTACTCTACTTGATGATCAAGCAAATATGGTACAGTAAACAAAACAGTTAGCCACTTACTAGTAAATGGGAACTATGCGTAGGTACTATATACTGGTGCATTGATGAGAATCTACTCAATTATTTATCAGTAAATTAGCGAATATTTTATTTATCTGAAAACATGCTAACGTAAATACATATCGAGCACAATTTATTCATCTTCATCTCATGTGTTTAAATTAAAGTAAATAAAATCTTTATTTCTTTACTAGTACATCGTCAGTATATATTTACTATTTAGTGCCATTGAGACACCTATTTACGATCTTCTATTATAACGACACATTAACTTATATGCTAGCAAATAATTAAAGTTATAATCTTGAGGTCATACTTTCGATTGCCCACGAGCATTGCAACTTTTGACATGAACATCTCGAGAGTCATCCGATGGAAAGCTCCAAGTCCTTTGGGAATAGTGTATTGTTGATCGCTACCCAGGTCGATCATTCGAGTCGTCAAAGATGGCGTCTCGAATGACCCTAAACGGCTGTTACACAGCGAATTACTACATAAATTTATACCCTACTTCGTCGTAGTATTTTTTAATGCAATGTAGTATGAAATCGACCCAGAAATTTTCTCTACAAATTCCATTTCAACAATTGGCACTAGAAAAGTAGCCATATCTGTAGTATCTAATTCAATAATGATAGTAATTTGAATCATATCCTTTTCTCTGTTTTGTTAAATGATAGTCTTACAAAATTTTTCGTACAACAGCTGTTACCTTGATTGATTTGCATTGTTTGTAATGATGTTGATTGCATTTTGGTTTTCACTGTCTCAAGTAATTTAGCGTGTTCAGCAATGGTTGCATACTGAAGAAATGGTGCAATAGAAATTGCTTGAGAACTAAAGTCGAATTCCGATTTATAACGATGATAGAGTTGTATAAGAAGTAGCGAATGACCACCAATGTTAAAGAAACTTTCTTCGATTGAAATCTGCTCACCTACATATTGTAACACTTCGCACCATAAAGAATGGACACGTTTTTCTATTTCATTTCGTGGTATTTTAAAGTCGATTGCTGTTGAAGATCGTGAAGATGAAATGTTTGGTATTGGCAGACGCTTTCTATCCACCTTTCCGTTGGCATTCAATGGGAATTGTTGGAGTATGATAAACTTTGATGGAACCATATACTGTGGAAGATGAAAACGACAGTATGTTCGCAATGGTTCTTCGTTGTTATCAGAACTTTGCACGTATGCGACCAAATGTTCATCATCATATTTAGTAACAACACAATTAGTGACTTTTGATGATGACTGCAGCAGACATTGTTCAATTTCGCCGAGTTCGATACGTTGTGCGCGAAGTTTTATTTGGAAATCTTTGCGCCCAACATAATGCAGGAAGCCCTTGCTGTCTAATCGTACAAGATCACCTGTTCGATAAAATAGTTCATCATCGATCTCAATGAGTGCCTTTGCTGTCAAATCGTCACGACCGAGATAACCAGCAAATATACCCACGCCACCTACAAGTAATTCACCTTCCTGGTTGACAATCACAGGTTGAAGCATGTCGTTGACAATGCGACATTGATAGTTGGGAAAAGGTCGGCCAATACAAATATTTGATTTTTCAGATGTCTCATCTACCTTGTGATAAGTGCAGCCCATTGTTATTTCTGATGGCCCATATAAATTCCATATTAGACAACTTTCTTCAACATAACTTCTTAATAAATGCACTAATTTAGCAGTGAGAGCTTCACCTAAAATGAACAACAAACAATTGCTTATTATTATAATCAAATTGAATTCAGCTCACCAGCACTACCAACAGATCGTAGCAATTTGACAGCAGATTTGTTGTTATTCTCTTGAAGAAAATCAAAGAGACTATTTATAAAAGAGGGTACCATTAAAAAGTAACTAATTTGTTTTTCTTCCAGTACTCGAGCAAGATAATCTAAATCCATGTTGCCCCTAGGATGAAGCATAACCAAATTACTGCCAACAACGAGTGCTCCGACGATATCTTGGAAATGCACGTCGAACGAACAATGAGCGATTTGTAGCTTTACATCGTTCTCGTTGAATATGCCAATATGAACCAAACTGCGTATACATTCAATTAGATTTCGGTGTCGTAGTTGCCCCTATAAAAAATAAAATTATAATCGTTTTATCAGAAACAGAATCTAGAACTAACTGCTTTCGGTATGCCTGTTGATCCACTAGTGAAAATAACGTAGGCGATATTATCGGGTGTCACAATGACTCTTGACAGTTGATCAACATCGACATCATGAGCAATATTTCTAGAATTGATTATTGCATCAATATTGAGTTTAATAACATCATCGCTGAACAAGTTTTCTGTCATCGAATGAACAAGTACGAAACGGCTTCCGGTTTCTTTGACAAGTGTGTTTAAACGTAGTTGAGGGCTTTGAGGTGATAATCCGCAATAAGCAGCACCTGCCATCTGAATAGATATTATACCAATAACCTAGAAAAAAAACAGATAAACCACAATCTACGACAAATCAGGTTGAATAAGCTCACCATTGACAAACTTCGTTCGACGCATTGACAAATGATTTCGGCTGTTTTAACAGCATATGTATTGAGCAAATATAGAGCGAGATGTTGAGTATGATAATATAGTTCACCATACGCCATACATTGTTCGTCCAGCTCAACCGCTACTTTTTGCGGATGCTCTCTGGTTCGCTGAACAAACTCGTATTGAAGACATTGAGCAGGAGGAACCGAGATATGAGTATTAATTAAAGATTGGATTAGTAATACTTCTTCGGGTAACATAAATGAAAACTCGTTGATTGGCTGTCGAAATTGATTCCGTTTGAAAAATATTTGATCAAGTATGAGATGAAAACGCTGTGCGATTTTATTGGTTGTGATGGCATCGCATAAATCGAGAGAAGCATGAATCGAGCATGATAGTTGTCCAATAGTCGGATTATGACAAACAGTAAGGGAAAAATCTAAAGTGTTGATGGCATCGTATTCATTGATTTCTATCGTATTGCTCATAGCACAAATAGTTGCATCGCCTAGTGCAACTTTACTCAAATTATGTTCGATTGGTGTCGACCGAAATTTGAAGTAAGTATTGAGAAAGGCAGGGTTACTAGTCGTTTGATGTTGTGCTAAGATATGTTCAAGGGGAAAATAAGAATATTTCAAGCTCTCCGTTGCAATCATGTTTATGTGTTCAACAAGCTGATCAAATGAAGAATTAGGATCGATTTGACATCGCAATGGAATCGGATTGACAAACTTTCCTGTCAATGACCATAACCTGTCTCTGTAGTGACCGGATGTGTTCATTGCAATGCATAAGTCAGTTTCATCATTGGCCAATTTGAACAAGAACACAACATAGCATGCGAGTGCCAGATGCATTGGTAATATATTATTTATTATAGCATAGTTGATGAAAACTTGAGAAAGTGTTTCATCTACATTGAAAAAGATGCTAGTGTGAAGTCCTGTTCGATGTTTGTCGTTAATACGGCGTTGATCGAATGGTAACCGTAGTGGTCGATTGAAATCATATTCTTTCAGAGTCTGAAGCCAAAATATACTGGCAGTGTTCATGGCCATTTGCCTTTCGGTGACAGAATCTAAATTATAAACAAGACGAGTAGTTCAGTTACTATTCTGGAAAAGCATAATGAATTTAGAATTATCGTTTTTTAAAGTTGAGTTGCTGTCTTCTATTGGTGATTTACTTGTTGTGTAAGCTTCGGCAAGATTGCGTAGAAACATTTCTATAGCATCAATATCGAATACAGCCTGTTGGAAGTTGAAAATTAAAGTGTCATATCCACGAAGCTCATCATTTTGAGAAATTTCTTTATAGTAAACAAGATGACATCGCAAGACAAGACTTTGAGAAAGATCGAAATGTTCAGAATTGTTACGTTCATTGTTAATAATAGCATTGAGTTCTTCATCACTTTTGAATATGCTCTCAATCAATGCAAATACATGATTATTCTGACTGTCGTTCTCAGTCCAAGTATTGACTCCTTGAATAAGACGATTCTGTTCTGCATCGAAACTGCTTGCGGTGTGTACTGATTGATATCTTGTCATTACAGATTGCAAGGCTCGACGAAGTCGAGTTACTTGCAGAATATTGCCAGGCAAGAGACGATAAATAAAGATCATGTTGTTTGCCATCATTAATAACTTTTCGAGATGTTACGTAATGTGCACTTGTTAGTATAAACCACCAGCTAAATGCAACGATGATTCATCGAAAAATAGTGAATCAACAAAATAGATACTGAATAGGTTAGGCTCATATTTTTTTATTAATCTCTCATTGGCATATTTTCTATTGCATTCTACTCTATCTTAGAAACAAGATCGCTTACTAGCTGTCAAGATTCAAAAATATTACGTTGAACGAGGATTTAGAAATGGCAATATCTAAAAGAGAAAAACGTATCCGATTTCTTTATAAATTGCTCTAAATGGTTTCACTTTCAGATAATAAGTGTTTCGTATTTAATAAAACTTTTTTAATTGTATTCGAACAAAGAATTATTCAATCGAGAAAAATGAACGCAATCGGACGTAAGATTAATGTCAATTTCTGTCCTATATGATCGAGCTTAAATAAAATTTGGATGTGGGTGTAGGTGTAAGCATCAATCTTCTTTTTATTTGCAGTCATAGTCACAGTCACATCTACTACTACAGACCAACACGCACACCCACCCACCCTGTTTCATTCGAAACAAGACCAACAACTCTCTTGTTGACCTTTAATAATCAAAGCACAATAATGGAATGCAGTAAGAATTCTACACTTTCTAGGCATATTACTTTCGCTAAAAATAACATCTGTTTGAAAAAAATGTATGCTAAGAGAAATCGGAGACATTTGATCGGTTTCGAGCAAAGACAAATATAGTTAGAAATAATTTTAGAAAGAGAAGTCGTTTTCGAATGATCTCATATGATTCGTATCCAGAAAAAGCAGCGGTTTCTTCAAATACTACTATGCATTGCTGATAGTTCACATAAATGTACAGTATAGGTTATATAATAACGAAGTAACATATAGAAACATACACGAATAATGTACGAAATTATCAATCTCTGTCTAAAGAATCATACCTGCCAATCTATGCTTCTTCGTGTCATTTAACTGTAGTCATATAATCGTTTCCATCTGGATCGTCTTAAGTCTTTAATCATAGATTCACGAATGTAAAAATAAAAGCTTGTTAGCACAGTTCCAAGCGAGCTGAAATGTACAACTCACTTATATCCTTCAGATTTGTTATCCTAATATGTCATCTGTAAATTGCTCCATATAATAGCCTATGAGGACCTGCCCAGGTCGAGCAATCAGATAGTAAGATCAGACAAGATCTTGGATCTGATCTTATATGATCCTGGACGGTCATACGAAAATCATACAAAAAATCGTAGTTCCTGCGATCTTAAATCAATTCGCATAATCAGATTTTTGAAAGATCTTATTAATGTGTAAGATCTTTCAAGGATCTGATTATG
>CAJNSZ010001514.1:0-25746 GCA_905329745.1 Rotaria sp. Silwood2 | reverse complement strand
CGATAATTATGTATATATGGGGTGTGGGGTGTGTGGGTGTCGTTGTGGTTTGTGGGTATTGTTATTTTTCAATCATGGACACCCACGCCCAGTCCCATACACCCACCTACCACATCCCATACTCACACCCACACTCACACCCACACCAACACACACCCACACCCACACCCCACACCCCACACCCACCCCACCCACACTCATACCCTCGAACGCTCAATTATTGTGAATTTGTTTTTTTAAATCTCAATGAAGAACATGTTTGCATATTTTCAGTGAAATTGTTTTTCTTGTGAGCGGGGGAGGAAGGTCCACCTAATAATTCTTCCGCTAAATATATCCCTGAATTATAATTTAATTCTAAACTTATAATTCAGCCTTGTCTGATGCCTGATATTTTCTTTTCCAAAGTTATTATATCGAGTAGAGTTTATTAATAAAGTTTAATAAATCGGAGCTGATCAGTCGTTACAATCGATGAGAAATATATTGCTGATTGCGATTAGCTATCGGGTTTCCATAATCTCATATCGGGAGTCCTACACATATACCCACAGTCTATTTACGGTTCGATTTTACCGCTAGTAGAGTCAAATATTAGAACTTTCATCAATAATATATTTTGAAATTTGTACTCTCCAGATTTTTATTATTCAACATGAATAGGACGAATCATTTTAACGGTTTTGTTCGAAGTAGCGATAGCTTCTTTTTAAAGAACCAAGCGAATCTGTGTGTATCTGCACGAAATTGCAGCGACCACAAATATAACACTGTAAGACTAGTGAATCTCTTGAATTAGTAATAGCAGTCCTTGTCTAGTAGTATAGCCATCGTAATAAAAAGTGAAACCTTTCTTTGCGATTACTATCATAACAACGTCAACTATTTTTTATAGTTTATTGAGATAGGATAGCGATGTGTCAACTTTTAATTTCTAATAGGATCCTGACAAATTTCATACGCAATAGACATATCTGAATCTATCTCGAATTTATCGAAAATAGACTAATAATTCAAAATGAAATTATCCGATGTTATTCTATTTTCACTTTTAAGGTATTTCACCAAATGATTATATTAGTTTTTTTTGTATGCGCACGCATGATATTCTTATGAGATGTTTAGTAGGTAACAGATTTTATTAATCATACAATGTCGATATTCTTTTTGTTTTTTTCCTAAGGTAACTGAAATAATATTTGTTGGTTCCACATTAATGATCATTGATGATCGTATGACTATATGTGGTAGTACAAATATGAATGATTGTTCATTACTTGGTATATGTGATAGTGAATTGTGTGTCGTTATAAATGATCTTGAAGAAGAAGAAGGCCGATTTAATGGGCAAACAGTCCTCGTAGGAAAAGTTTGTTCTAGTTGGCGAAAAAAGCTATTTGAGTATGTTTTGAAACAAAATAATAATATTTTTTATTGACAACTGTTTTGCGCTTTCAAAATATTGTTAGGCGTTCAATTCGGCAATCCAAACAAGATTGATACAACTGATCCCATATCAGACGAATTCTATTCTTATTTTCGAGAAGTTGTAAGAAAAAATACAGCCATTTATGAAGAAGTTTTTCCTACAATGCCAACTAATCGTGTGAAAAAATTTTGCGAAGTCCCGAAATTGTTCCAGGTGTCAGCAATAAAAGATACTAATCCAATAGGAGTAATATATTTCATAGAATTTTTAAATCACTATTTTAGTTTTTCTTTTAAGGCACAACAAAAATTAAAAGATATCCAAGGTCTTGTTGTCGAATATTCAGTTTATTTTCTTAATGAAGAAGAAATTTTTCCTAGTTTAATAACTCGCGAAGGTGAGAATTTTCGATCGATTATCTAAGGTAACTGTTTGAAGCCATGACTAGATAAATAGAGCAATTGTTTTAGTTTGCGACACAGAAAAAATACTTTTCTTAGACAAGAACACAAAACAAGATAGTAGTTTTGTCAGGAAATAATGAGAAATTTTTCATAATTGAGAGAATGGAATGTCACCAATAATTTTCCGATCGAATCAACCAATTTCTCAATTATCGATTATTTCATTTCTTCCTTTAGGCATAGCTCCATCTGTTGTATGGACATAGAGCGTTTATTTATTTACTTATTTTCTTTAATAAATGTAATGTTCAAATTAAATTAAACAGAAACCTGGAGTACCATGGTTGTATTTGGATGGTATTTTTATTTGACCGAAAATAACTATTTTTTTTATTTATATGGCCAATGAAACGAGCACGAACTTTGTGTGATCAATTTATATCTCTACAGTTTATCTTCTTCTTTACTCTATGTGTCTAGATTAATCTTTCAATTTTTTCCTTTTTTTCATTCGATATTTTTCATATACTTACTTAACTACTCACTTATTTCACTACAAAGCGAAGGGCGTGTTTGTGTGCAAATTTTCTTTACAGCTAACATCGCTCTGCATACCAACACCAAATATTTAGAATGTCTATAAAACGAAAAATCAATGGATATTCTTTAGATTCTGTAGCTCACTTGCTTGTTCCCTCGACTGAAGGGAGGGTGTGGATGTGGGTGGGTGTCGTTATAAATAGAGTCACACGATACCCACAGCCGCCACACCGCACACCCACACCCTATGATCCATTATCATTATCATTTTCATTAGATATTGATGAACAATGGAATCATATCGATGGGTAATACAATTAGCCTGTATACGAAGTTTTACCGAGATCGAATTGAAATTAGGGTTTACTTTTATCGCATCAAGAACAATGGGTCGTTCGACGCAGAGAAAAAAAGAACGATGATGTCAGTTCATTTAATTGAGTAACTGTTCATGTGGAAATTGAAGTTCGAGTACGGCATGTTCTCAATTGGAAGGCTGACGGAGAAAACGTCAGTAGTGTTTTGCTAACGTCACCAGTTCAAAATTCAGAACCTGACGAAGCCATCAAACTTATGCCTATAGGTTCAGCACTCCTTCGTATCACCGCATTTCCAACGATTGCTCAATAGTTGCAAATTTCATCTACATTACACTTGATCTTTTTCTCAATCAATAAAAACAATTTTATTCATTTTCTTTTTTATTAAAACATTAAAATTACAAGAAATAGTTTTCATTAGTTTTTTTTTGTATTGATTTAAACATTTTATCTTCGTTCTCAGTAATGTTCACTGTGATCATTTTATTTAAATAATACTTTGTTACATAACATGACATTTATTTTGTTGAATATGTTGATAATGTTCAGGACAATGTGGATATCGTCCACCATTTGCACTCGGTAATTCATATATATGCGACAAACATAATAAACGACCACAAGGTCTTCCAGAACTTATTCCGTAACTACATTTAGCAACAGCATGACTATTGCAGATACAACATGCATTCATATTCGGTGAAATATGCGTTGCACTTGATGTTGCAGTGATATTATTTCGTTGCAACTGCGAAGCAACTTGTACTGAACTATCTTGATTCGATTCTATTAATGTATATAGAATTTGTTGACCATTTGTATCTAATAAAGAAATTTGTCTAGGATGAGCTGCTGGATTGTAAGGAATTGTGAGAAATTGACATTGAGCTGCAGTTATTTCTTGAGACGTTGAGTTGGACATTTATTGCTCATGCACTACCCTAGTTTTGTAGTTAAAGAACAATTACACTGACACATGTACTATATTTATATGAAATTCTAATCTAATTTAATAACTCGTTTTATTTTCTCTTCTTTGTCGTTCTTATTGCTTTAAGTTAGAATATGGATGTAAGCGGTCAAATACAAAGAAAACAAAGCAAAGATAAGAAAAAGAATGGTAGAATTTGCTTATCGGTTGCTTTTTTTTGCAGTACTCCGTATACGAGAGAACAATAGAGAAAAAAGAAAAATGAAATGATTACTTGTGTTTCTTCAAATGTCTATGACGTCACCTTGTCATTTCATCTTTAAGTGAAAAGTTGAGTAATTACATAGTGGCTTTGTGATTTTAAAACGTGAAGATGTTTTCTGATCCAAACGCCTTGTCGTAGTCTTCTCAAACACATTCAAGCGACACAATATCTTATTCTAATTGCTTTTCATGTACGGCTTATTAAAGATCAAAAATATCAAACGAAGTACTATAAATATACTTCTCTTTAATAAAAAAAAAAGACCAATAAACGACTAATATTTTTCTGATTAGAAGAATTGAATCGTTACTGAAAAATTGTAAGATTCAATTTTAAAAGATATATTGCTTCGTCTTATGCTCGAACCAATAAAAAAGTTTACATACTTATAAGAACTTCGATAAATCCAAGACTCTTTTGTTGATTTATTAAACAATTTTACACAATATAAGCACTGAATATACGAAGATCATATTATTCCAATCTTCAATAGTTTTCTTCAAAGTCTTTTGTAAACAATAAAAAGTAGCGGTCATTTAGCGATTCACTTACCTTTTTCTGAAAAAAATGATGATGTGATCTTGAAAATAATGAGTTAGGTGCTCATTATATTGCTTCTATGAAATACTATCGCCTACTACATACACCCAGACTTATTTCTTCACATTGGGTTAGCTAAGCTAATTTTATATTCAGCAACTAATATAAGTTGTTACTCGAGTGATGAATAATCTGCTGACCTTGAAACGAAAATTCTAAATGATCGATGAAAATCTATTGATGATATGAGATCTCAAAAAATCAAAGCATTAAGTTGTATACCGATTTAAATCATAGAAAAGTTAGCCGTAGAGAATAACTAAAATTTTCTCTTAAAAATAGAAAGTTCTGTAGACTGTTTATTTTCTAGAAAAACACTCAGACAATGAACTTTAATTCGATTTTTGTATAAAAGTCTATATGATTTTGCTGCCGATTTTTTAATTAGAAAATTATAAATGGAATTTTTTTTATTGAATACCGTATGTTTACGTAAGCAGAAGATTACTGACGAATTCATATGGATATTTCTAAATTCGCTTTTTTATTCTCTATAATGTAGCTTGTCAGTGTACAGATTTTCAACAGAAGCTGCGATGATACCTCGGACACTCACAATTTTTTCTTCTTCTCCATTTCATCAAAGAGATTTATTGATCTCCGATTCATTTGATAAATACTCAGGTGATATCAATTCTGTAGCGTTTCGTTGGAATGCTCTCAATGTGAGAATAGAAGACTGCCTGATTTTTTTAAGAAAAATGACACTCAGCTGAAGTAAAAAAGCCAGCTCCTCATCGGCCGTCGGCGCCCTGCCGAGGTGCTCCTCTCGACTCGTCGCTTCGACGCCTTCTGTTCTCATTGTCTTGTAAATCGCTTATTTGTTCCCAGTATGAATTTGCTCGACTCAAGATTGGGACCAAAAATTATAGCTGAGAGTGGAAACGATTCGTTCAGTTTCTTTTTACAAGGATTCTCCGGAGATAGAAAGTCGTAATATATTAGAAAAAACCTCTGCGCTGATTTTTGCCTGTCAAGCACCTGTGGGTTAAGTCTAGGGGTGGTACTAACTTTAAAAACACTTCAAAAAAAGTGTTAAAGTAAGCCACTTTAACACTTTAACTTTAAAAAAATCAAAGTTAAAGTACCTAATTTCTAGGGTGCTTCCAATAATCATTCTCGATATCCACCTGTGATATATGCCTGCTGAGAGTGTTGTGTTATCATAAGTGGACCTACGACAGGTATGCTTTGTTATTCATATTATGTATCCTGATTGAGAAAAACTTTCTAAGCCTAACCATACACTACCTTCCAACATGCTTACCATTACCCTACTTGCGCGGTGTAATACGATAAGGGTGTGGGTGTGGGTGTAGTCTCCATCAGAACGCATAACCACAGCTGTACCCACACCCACACCCCGTTTCACATGAGAATACTTATTTAATTGCTTCCATATCAACAAGTCGGGGTATTATACTTATAAATCATAATGGAAAATACATATGCGAAATTTACATCTTCTGTTAATGAATGTCAACACATACAGGTATGGATGAATAGAAGACTCTCTCCTCCTCTAACTCTTTCACAACGCCACCAAAACCTAAGCGCCTCATGCAACCTCATATCATTCCATCGTATCTCAACACGCCATATCCACAGTTACCAACATCTTCATACCCATCCGCACACGTACACAATCCACCCTTACCCACGCTGTCAAACGAGAGTAATAAAAAATAGGATCAAAGAAAAGTTTTTATTTTTTAATATGTTGATTAATGGCACTATAATATGGATAAGAATGTTAGCTACTGTTATACGTATTAGTGACCATCTAGTTCAATTTGAAATAGAATAATAACTTGGCGGAGGATATTCGTCATGCATGATTGTTTCTGGATAATAAGAAAGAGAATTAGGTAACAAGTTATGTTCGCGATTGAGCGGATACTGATTTGGTTTTGTATCGGATTCAGTTCCTATTGTAATGGGTATACTGGTATCGAAGTTTGTAAACATGCCTTCAGCTTTAACATCAAATTCTAGAAAGTAATTGACAAGAACATTAGTCGTATGCTGAAAACCGCCATTAAATGTATACGATGGAGCCATATGTGCAAGTGGAATAAGTACAGAAAATTTTTCCACTATGTTCTCCTGTTTTCTATTAACAATGGTCGGTAGAATTGTTTCAACGATTATTTCTTTTCCCTTATTACACTCAATTTGGTAGTGCTGAACCAAATTTAAATTAATTTGTTTCAATAAAATTTTTTCCGGATTTTCAATTTCTAAGGTTCCCGTAATCATCTCACCAGGTACATAACCTAGCTTATTTATATTTCCCTTCAGAGTCACATGTTTTCGATTATGATTAGCAAATATTGATGGCCTCAAACACTCTGGGCTACTCAAAAGATTGATGTGTGGAAATACTGTCAACCAGAGAGTTTCATTGATATTTCGTTTGTACCAAGGTTTATCGATGACAAATTTTAAATAATATCGAACATGTGGATATTTGTGTGATTCATTAATTGTCGGTGGAAGTTGAGCTGGTAATTGAATATCGAATCGCCATGAATGCTGTCCAGCATGATAAACTAATTCTTTTTCTCCCGGTCTTGAACTTTCTAAGATTTGTTTTTCTGAAAAAAAAGATATTGTATGATAATCAATCACCGTGCTTGTTGACCCATTTGAGTCATGAACAGTATGGGTTGTTGTATAACCAGTTTCGCCTTTCAATACAAGAAATATTTCGTCGATTTTGACTTGTCCTTCTTTCATATTTACAGTGGTTGTTCCTGATATTGATTCACCCGCGTAAAATAATGGATTCAATCGATCAAGATTAATAGTGATATTGACACTGTTACTAGAGCCCATTTTCGTTCGAAAATTTATCTGAAAAAAGTCGATAAAAAAATTCGAATAAAAACAAAGAAAACACTCGATGAGAAATAAGTTATCTGTCATATTTTCAGTCTTAGTAGATCATGTGACAACAATATAGCCATCAATTCTAATCTTTTATCAATTTTGTTTCTCTTTCTAGCTGCTGTTAAAATAATCTTCGAGTAAAATATTCACTCACATGTTTGATCTTCAAGGACACCGGATGAGATCGCAAAACAATTAGTAAAAATCAGACTTTTATGCTCTCTCATAATATGGACTCATAAGATTTCTATTGATTAAGGCTCGAGAATATTGAGAAAACTTTGAGAGGTCTTTACAAAATTAATTCACATTGAATACCTGCAGCTAAGTTCCAAGATAAAGTGTTCATTAAATTTTGAATTTCTTGAAATACTTTATCTGAATACAGAGTCGTTTTTTTATGAATAAATATTTAGTCTCTCTCGGACAAAAAAGCACCTTTTCCGATTCATTTTTTCATCACCTAATGCGCTGTGTTTAGAAAAAAACAAAATACGCCACAAGATACAGCGTAAAAAGCTCCACAATTTACAAACAACAGCTTATTCTATAGTTGCACTTTTTTCTTAAAATCGACAAAATTCTGTGCAACTAGTTTTTGGCTCTGCAAACAAGATCATTTTTTGGTACACGATCAATTTCTTTTCTTATTGTTTTCGTTAATGAATTGTATCAAAAGTCATATTCAATAGTCGAACAATGGGATAGAGTTAAAAAATATGATTCATTAATTGATGACATAAGAAAAGAAATTCACCGTGTGCCAAAAAATTATTTTTCTTGAAGTGTCAAAAATTAGTAGTTCAGAATTTTGTTTATTTTGAAAACAAAAAGTGCAATTATAAAAGAAGCTGTCCTTTGTATATTGCATAGCTTTTCACGCTGCATCTTGTGGTGCATTTTGATTTTTTTTTCTAAACACAGCGTATTAGGTGATGAAAAAATGAATCAGAAAAAGGTACTTATGTGCTGGTGACATAGTGTTCATTCGAAATATGATAACAGAAGTTATGTATGCTAAAAGGGAATGATGGATTTGTTGAAGTATCTAAAAATTGATTTGGAAAGTCAAAAGTTCTTTTTTATTGGCTTCCATTAACTCTTTATAAAGATACTAAAAGATATCAAAATAGATAGTTTTGCAGAAGTTTCTTTCTGACATAAAAAAAATAAATTTTTCTCAAAAGAGAGTGATTAATGAAATATGAACGTGGAAGTGCATCGTGAGAAACCTAAAAGAATATGAAACAGTATATTGGCTAAGCTACGTTTTGTTGCATAAGCTGATGAATTAAAAAATAATTTATCTTTTACGTAGTTTTGTATGGAAATAATGAAGACACAGAAGGGAATGTAAGTGAATATTTTTGTTATAACTAATTTTTTAGACTTTTCAATGATCGTTTCATGACTTTCGAGAAGAAGAAAGTACAAAATTGTGGAGTTCATTTTAAAAAAAAGAGCACGAGTCTGAATCGCGCTATGTGTTTTTAATTATTACTCACTGCTTTCAGATAGTCACTTACTGAGTCAATGTTTTGTACGAAGTTTTTTGGAATAAGGATTAATCATCTAGGATACAGTACGCTCGTTGCAAATTTCCTTTAATAAAAATTGATTAACAATTGCTAATTTAAATTGATAAAAAATATGCCTTCTATCTCTGATACTCCAATTGGCATGAATGATACACAGAACGTAATAACTTTTTCTGAGACAGCGAGATATCCCGAAGCTTAACCCAATTAACTTGTGCATCGTTATTTACTTTCGAATTCAACCTTCCCTTCTCAATCATTTGATCTAAATATCCAATAGCAAGCATGCTTAGTATAGAATCGAAAGTGATAAAACAATTCATTTTATGCATTTACGAGGATCAAAGATAAACTACTCAAAGAAGGCTTTCACGTATCAAATACTATAGATAACACGGCTGACATATCCTAAGAGTGGAATTCTAAAATGAATAAACTTGATAGTCCAGACACCTTTTACTATCAAGCAGTTTGCTTTATGCTTGGTTAGAAAATTTCGCAATACATATGGTATTTCTGACTGCAGGAATGTACTGTGCATGAACCAATGATATCGTAATGAGCGAGTTATTATCGAATGACATGTACTAGTTTTCTTCTCGAGGGTCAATTACAAACAGAGAATGAATTAATGAAGAATGATTCACGGAATTATTGATAAAATAGGAATGTGAATTACCTGAAAGAGAATGAGTTCGGATTACCTTGAGATGAAGGATGATCTAGAATAAATAGTGCTCTTCATATTGCTTGATTTTTATCGATTTTCTTAGTTTACAATCATTGTATAGCAGGAATCTGCGTTCAATTTTGTACCGAGCCATAAACTAATACATATTAGAGCTAGAAGCGTATGGGTATGGATGTGAGATTTTTCCCTATAACACGCACAGTCACAATGATCTGTAATTCAGGCTATATTTTAAACAGTTACGGAACATAACTGCACTGCATATATGAGCTAATAACTCTACGATTAAATTTATTTATTTATTTTTGCTATGAGTAATTTTTCACGGTATACAGCTCGATAGATCGATAAATGTATAATGACATGAGTTACTTTTATTAGTAACATAATTAGAGAAAACTGGTATATCTATTTCAATGTAGTCGAAATAACCAAATTTCTCTAGTTGAATACATGCTTATACAATCATATATGATAGTAATATTTTTCTCTTTATTTTGCTGCGTTTTCTCTAGCTACTCTTTTTTCTTTTACTTCTGCTTTCTGTTTGTTCGTTCTCTTTTGTGCACGAGGCAATATAATCGTGAGAGGGAGAAAAATAGCTACAAGGCTATTTAAAAAAGAAGTAATTGAATGATCGGAACAAATTGCTCACTGTTTCTCAAATGACTTTTATTCCAATAGGTGTTTTTGTTCATTGCTGAGAAAGTGCATCTTCATATAAGGTTATAATTTTGTTCACAAGTGTATTTCGTCTAGATGGTCTACTTTCCAAAGAACAACAGCAAATTGAGTTTTCAAAATTCAAAGGTTCAAAGGAATACCAAACATTGTAATATCTCTAACGTTTTATAAACTTTATCAATATTTCTCTCCAAAATGCTGTAATGATTCATGAATCCGATCGAAACGTTCATAGTTAGGTGTCTTTGTGCATCTTTTTATATGAGCCTGCTAGATATTCGAGGTACCAGAAACAGTAAACGAAAATGACACATCTAAGCATGTTTGTGCATGTTCGAATTTTGTTCTTTGTCATAACGATGTAGACTTACAGATGAAAGAATCTTTGACACGAAGTAAGACGCTCTTTATCAATATTACATTAAACTAGCGGCACTAATCGTCCTTTTTTGCATATTTTTTGCTGTCTGGAAGAAAAGAAAAAACTTCATTCACGTCGCATCGTGTTCTCTTTAAAGTATAGAGAAACAGATATCTTATTCACGCGACTCGAATCATTTTGTGTCGCAGCATTTGTCATATTGATGAATTGTGAAGCTAATCAACATGATGAGACCATTGAAAACATAGAAAGACAAACTGCTGACAATGTGAACTATCTTATTTTTATTTTCTCCTGAATGGCAGCATATGCTTGAAAACATGATCTGTTGCTACTGTAGAATCGACGATCTTGATCTTTTTCTAGTTATTGTGGGAAGATATTTTTGCTCTTGACATCTACACCATTATAAAAAAAATCAAGATTTTAATGTATAAAGTCATGATTTGACGCAAAACTTGATATGCTGCAGATTTTACTTCAAGTTTATCAATCAATACATGATAGTTCAGAGAAATGCTGATCATTTTTTGCAAAAATAACACAATCGATATACTGCTTGATGCCGTGTGGAAGAACTACCAGTAGCATTGCTTGATGAAACAATCTCTTCAAAAGCTGTCTATATTAGAATCTCGCGAAAATTAGTTTTATAAATTTGATTCTGATACTTTAAATGAGATAGCTCTACGAATGTCGTTCATCGAACTGTATCAAATTAACAAATAGCTGCAAAGCGTGAAATGAAGTAAAATTGTTGAAATTAGGGGTCAGTAGATTTCTACTCAGGGTTGAATTATTGAAAACTTTCTCTACTCTAAAATCATCCGTTCGAATAGTTCAATTACTAGAAATAAGCTGTTCCAACAGTTCAACCGTTCTTTTTGTACGAGCTAGTGAGCTGAAGTTGCTCGACTAGTAATCGAAAAAAGAACTGATTTGAAGTTACGTCGGTGATTACGCAGAAAGCTTATTCGCATCAGTACTACATAGAAAATTATTTTCCTTTGATTATGCAGCAATTTTTTTTCTTACCTCACATGTTGTCTTAAGGTTTGTCTTTCATCATTACGCTTATGATGCAAATAGAGAAGGACCAAAAAGAAACGGAGAATATTAAAGAAAAAGGAAAAGGCGCAAAAAAGAGTGAAGAAAGAAAATGAAACGGAGAAAAAGAAAAAAAAACCTACAGTGAATAATATTTTCAAAAGAAAAAAGAAGCAACCGTATCGCAGTTGTTTTTAAACCAATGCGTACATCCTCGATAAAAATTACAAAGGTTTATGAATAGTTAACAGCGCATCGAATAGGGTGGCTAGATATTCACATGAACGAAATATGGAGTGTGCGTATAGGTGGGTGTTTATTGGGAGAAGACCCACATACATACCCTAAGTTGATGTGCATTTTATATAAGTCATGTTGCATTAATAAGGTGACGTTTCTGATATAAAATTTTCATAAACTAATCATGGATTTGCACTCTCAAATATGATTACTATTCTTGCAATTGAGTGAATGGCTCAATCCGGAATTCTTGGTACTGTGAACGAATGAAACTAGGCAATTCTGGCTCGGTGCTGGCCTAACTTCTAACTTACACTGTTCATTGTAGTTTGTTTTTTGAACATTATCCCACTGCAGTAATACTCACAGTTATAACGGTTAGTGACCGTTATGAATCACTTTCAGCACGTTTCTTCTTTATTTATGGTGACGTCTTCACAAAGCATAGACCTTATGTCTATCTTTGTATGTTTTCTTATGTGCGACCTCTGTTTTCTTCTGATTAAGATATGCAGTAGAAGAAAAGGGACAGTTCTAAGTATGTAGATGACAGACAATTGCATCATGCCGAAAAATATTGAAAGCCACTATCGTAATTTGTCAAAATACCACCCGGTACTATTGAGACTTCACTCAGTCTTGTGCATGACTGGGAATTATCAGTGAAGTAGCTAGGTTACTGTGAAATCACATGACTGATTTTTTTAAAGACTGTTCCACGTGTTTCATGCAATGTATTGTGATCTCTGTCTCTCAGTTCTATACATTTTATTTCGCAGGTTCATGCGAACTATGGATGTGACTGGATGAAGACAACTAGAACACCCACAACCTTCCGAAATTCTACAAAGTCATCAAAGGTTCTTCTCACGATGTACACAACTATGAGCAGATCTACGAAACTTACAGAAATTTTCGTGCACAGATTGTGAAATCCTATCAATTGTACCGAACTTAAAACAGTTTCGTACGATAAGTACGAAACATTGAGAGTTTGGTAATAAATCTATGTTTTAGAGTGTAAGAACCAGCTGTTCTACTCTCAGGATACAAATTGGTTTTTCTTCTGTTTATAAAATATATCAGACGGAAAGACTCATGGCAAACATTAGAAAAATAACATATATATGTCACTCTCAACTTTGAAATATACTACGCAGTCAATAAGACACTTAACCCACATGAAACCATCTGTCTTCTAATTCATACAAAACTTTGATAGAAAAATTTGAAAAAACTAATTTTTTCCATATTATGTTATATCAGAACGCTACTGAAATAGTTACGATTATAACTTAAAATGATTCGATAAATATTGTACTGAATATGATTTTTGTTGCTATATCTTTTGAATCAATAGAAATTGTTCATAACAAGCAAAATTTTGTTTCATGCATTTGAATTTATTAACTATAAACTGAGATTAGTCCATCACGAACAGACATTATACTTGGCTGGATTTTTTGTTGTTGACATCAAACCTGCATTTATTATTTATCTCTTTTTTAGCAGTAAGATTGATTACTTGAGATTAATGAAGAGAGAGGTGAAGAAAATATTAAAAAAAACCAAAATATTTAATCGGTGAAGTAATATAATCCTACAATTTCTGTATAAACTCTTTCATATATAGTCAATATAGTTCTTGATTTCAAATCTAAATAAAAGTAGGGTGTGGGTGTAGATGTAAGAGTGGGTGAATGTGGGTATCCTCACTTGTACACTCACACCCATACCCCATATAGAATTCGAATCTTTAATGGCAATTTTTGCATTTCACAAACATCCTCCAATTTATCTACGAACTGCCCATAGTAATTTCCTTCTGGCTTCGCCTATGTCTGAAACTCAGTCTAACATTAGCGTCGAATACCTTCTACAAATTGAAAGCGAATTTGTTATTACAGTTCCAAACTTGTAGTTCATATAAAATTTATATTTTGATGTGTTCTTTGCTTCTTGGACAGGAGTGTGCATTAAAAAGAAAATTTTTCTTTTGCTTTTTTCACTGTTTCAACAGGAAAGTCGTTTTTTTTCGTTTATTTTCGAAGTTATAATAGATTATTAGGTCTCCATTTATATTCGAACTCGAATTAGGCAACTCATGTCATTTTGTATTTTAGATGTTTCGATATGTCATGTTGGTTTTATTTCTATAATTTGAAAAAATTAGACATTAGAAGGGGAAATCCATGTTTTCAGCACAAGAAGTAGAATTTGTAATAAATTGAAATGCAATTTTTGGAAAAAAAAGAACAATAGTCTTGTTGAATTTCAATTTAATAATATGAGAATCGAGCAAAATGTCCGAGACGCTTAATAAGCACAAAATATTTCATTGAATGTAAGAAGGCATAACAGTATATAAGTTAGACATGTTAGCCAAGAATTGGAATGGTTCTCCTTGAAGGGAAAAAAACGAATGTTTCTTATCGTTGGAAACCTTTCACTTTGGTGTACAAAAAATACGATTATTGTTTTATACTAACTCGAAAAGAAGAAACAACTTTGCATTTTGTTTTTCACGAGTTATCCATTGAAGTCTATCGATCTGTCTATGGTGAATGCAGCTAGATGCTCAAAATAATAAGGGAGAAAAGTATTCACATGTAAACCTCAACAACTATTGCTACGATTAATTAAGGAGAATTTTGCATGTAATTTCGAGACGAAGTTCATCTACCAACTTCCTTTTATTTTGAAGTTCTTCCTATTCGATTGGGTTCGACAAAATTTAATAAAGTATACGTAACTTCGAGAAAAAAAGATATATTTGCTGAAATATTATTCTTTCAAAATTGTCTAATTTTACTATGGTTATTCATTCCATTAATACTTTCATATTAGTTTTAATCAAGTACGTACAAGTCACTTGATAGGTCTTAACGAAATTTATCAACTGAATGCGATTTGTAGAAGTGATTGTTCTTTTCTCGGAAAGGATCGAGCCAATACTATAAGAATAGCTTACATACTATTATCAATTACTTAAGAATTTGGTTAGAATTACTAAAAAATGAGACACAATCTCACTGTTTTTCATAGATATTTCGAGGTCAAAATTGAATGGGTGTGTCTGAGAGCATGATCACTCCAACACAATAATTAAATCTTTTAAGAATAATAACTATACTTTCAATAGTCATTTCAATTGATTAGAACCTAATTGTAGAGCAATGATTCGATAATAAAAATGACATTTAAAAGACCTAATATCTTTTCAATTTATATGAGTAAATTATCCTTTTCTTTTTGTGTATTCTATCGGGTTGCTGAAATACAAAACGAATCGTACCCTTGAAGACAGTAATGGAAAAAATGCACTAGAAGAAAAATTCGAATTTTGTTCGTTGTGATATATTGTTATCTTTCGTATTCTATAAATGTCAGATACATTTGCTGACAATTTAAAAAGAATAATGATATGTGGTAAAATAGAATGTCAACAATTTTTAATAGTTCTATCATCACTGTGATGAAATCTTTTGAAGGGAATAGCAATCTAAGAAATTCTATACATTTGACTAGTACCATAAGTAGTGCTTCCAAGATTTTCAGAAAAAGATAAATCATAAGGGCAGTTGATTTGATTGCTCACCCCATTAGGATCTTGATGATAGTATCAGAGATAATTGTTTTCTTACTTTACTGTTTTTCTTCCTTTCGGTCATGTCTTTATGCATTCAAAAGAATAACATCGTTTCGCTCAAGAGCATTCAAGTGCATTTTTATTCTACATTTTTCTCTTTCTTTCCTGTGTTTTCATTCTTTTGTGTTCATATGACTCAGTTAATTCTAATGCATTCTGTACACACACATATATATAGTTGTCTGTGTCCACATACAGAATAGCCATTATCTAAAATTATCTAGTAACAAAAGAATACTTTAACATGTCAAATATTTGTTGTTGTCATTGTAAACGGTGGAAGAGCAAAAGAAATACACCTCTAATCAACACCAATCCTTTGCTTGGATTCCAGAGAAACCCAATCTGCCCAAAAATTTCGATAGAGATTTGTTTTTATGTTGCGCATGTGAGCGGTATGTTCGACAAGATCATGAAATCGAATTTGATTCATCACGTTTATCTAATTCAGACGATGATCAGCCACATATTGTCTTTGTTGAATACGTTACATCATTTAACTTTCGAACACAAAACTGTATATATCATATACTGTTTACGACTCAAGCGATCGAACTGAGTACTAATGCTCGGATTGATCTACTTGTTGATCATGATCTTTATGTTCCTTCTTGCACACGTGTGTGCAGTAAGCACATTATTCGAGATCGTCTATCTCCTGATCTTTTCATCAATCGTAGTCGATTAGAGCCATTGGTGTTAAATAGAACATCAGGAAAGGAATTCCTCAATGATTTGATTTTGCAGTTGCGTGTGGAGTGAGTCAAATCAATAATGCAGCAACACTTCTACATGTAGTTTGAATTCATAGGATTTCTCTGTTAGTGGCTTAAGATCGGTTCATTCAAAAATATTTGAAGTGATTTTAAAAAAATTGTAAGATGTAGTTTGTCGATATCCTAGGAACTTCTAAAATATTTTGAGCTTTTCGCATTTAGGTCTAACCACATCTACGATTATTATGAATATAGTGCTTCTCTTTCACTGAGTTGTTTCTTGAAACAGCTATTCTGTTCTCATGATGTTTGTTTTCCTTGGCTATATACTTTTATTTTCTATTTCTATACCATGATGAATTTCAATTAAATATCACTGCGATTTTTCTCAGATCACCTGTTCGTATGAAACAAGGAGATAACCGTTCTTTGGTCGAACTTGTAGTTTTTCATCTAAAAACCAGGAGCGTCTTCTTAAATACTTAGAGTAATAGTTTTTATTAAAAAATCTGTTCGTATGAAATAGTAAGGGTATATGGATATAATGAAAGAGACAACTGTATCGGAATAGTAAAAACTGAAAATGGTGTCCATAGGTATAAATACTCGACTAACGAGGGAAGGTCACCAACTGTTCAATCGCTTTTGCATTGAAACTATTTGTATTATGTAGCTCCAAGGAAGTTATGAATACTCTGAAAAAATTGTGGACAGCTAGCTTATTGTTACGAAAATATTCCATTTGTGAGGTGTGGTTTTTAATGAGTCCTGTGGTCCCCCTCAGAAACATCAGAAAAATTGATTTTCGAACTTCGACTTGAAACTTTACATAGAAACAGGCCTCAACGGGAATAATATTTCGTGAAAGTTTCAGGTCGCTTGATTTCACAATAGCTGTGTCTGGTATAGGAACAATAGCAAGATCTGAAACATAAAAAAAAGCTGTTCTCATCGGTACCCGTTTCTATGTAATGTTTCAAGTCGAAATTCGAAAATCAATTTTTCTGATGTGCCTGAGGAGGACCATAGGACTCATTTAAAACCACACCTTGCAAATGAAATGTTTTCGTAACAATAAGCTAGCTACCCAAAATTTTTCAGAGTATTCATAACTCCCTTGGAGCTACATAATGCAAATAGTTTCAACACAAAAGTGATTGAACAATTGGTGACCTTCCCTCGTTAGTCGAGAGTATGACTGGGAAAAATATTCACCACTAGAGTTCATAAGCAAATCTCAACAAGACAACTTCACCAATCGAGAGAAAATCTATTGCTTTATCTAGTTGATGAAAACAAAATTTGAAAACCTTGTAAAATGGAAATGATACAAGTTTTACAAATATATCGATGCATTTTCAATAAGCATCGACCCTTATTACTCTATATAAGATTTGATAAAATTCTTAAGCAAGACCAAGACGTTAATATCATTGTAAATAGGAATCTATTCAGTAGAATAAATTCAGCCGACTTCTGTCTCGTCCTTGAATAAACTCACATGTTTCATAAGAAACACGGCGGTCTCTATTCTCTTGCCGCATTTTTCGAAAACCAACGTGTTCTTTGTTATGTTAAGCACATCCTGCTCGACTCATGAATTCTCTCTTAATCCTTTCATGACCAGTGAGACATATGTTCCACTTTTTTTGTTTTTGGCCAGAGAACTATAATAAATTAGGAAAAATGATTCCGGTAGAAAAAACAATAATGCTGCATAGATGGATTTCATTTCTGATTATTCAAGTTACAATTCAAGCTACATAGCAAAGAGAATAACGTCATATATTTTCTTTTTCAACTGCGCAATAAACAGGGGAAAAGTAAGACAAAAAATAATATGGTCTAGGTGTTGTTGTGGATGTGGCTGCAGATATGGGTGTAAGATGGATTGATGGAGTGTGAGTCGTTGAAGAGGATCACATTCACACCCTCGGTTACTTGATCTTGGTCAATGATGAACTTAAATTCGTTGTTTTCTTTCTCTTGTTGATTTATGCTGTAGTTCTCCTTCAAAAAACATTTACTAAAATAAATCTTGAAAATGATGACATAGATTCATCGAAACGTCGAATAATTGGGCATTTCTAAAATTTCTTTCATGTAATAATGTTATTTCAAGCCGCTGTTATTTATTCATTTATACTTAAGTTATTACCTTTAACAATAACAAATGTTTATCATTAATCTTATTGATCAGTTGTGTGAGCAGCTTTGGTCTTCTTGTATTACTACTAATTGATGATGGACAACGCCTTTGGAAGAATCATTAGATGATGGTTTTGAGTCTGCAATTTATAGAAATACTCGAAGATTAGGGTACTAAAGAAAATGATAATAAAATTAAATTTATTAAAATTGAAGCTTTGCCTATTGAAAATAATCTTTTAGAATATCGAAACGTTGAAAATAAATACAATAAATTCAAAATTCACTATTTATCACTTTTTGTTACTATAATTACAATTATTTTGTTCGTTTTTTCGATATTTATACTTGATATGGCCGGTTGGAAACACTCAAAACGAACAGAAAAAGGTAGGCGAGATTATTTGTTTGTTTTGGTACTATTTATTTGAGTCAAATTGTGTATATTTCTTATCAAAGAGTTAATATCTCAAATATATTTCTTGATCATGACGACACAGAATAGTGCATATCGATTTTTATCGGTTATATTTCTTTTTGCGAGAGTGAATGAAAAGAAAAAGAATGGCATATAAACACTTGCAAATGCATGTATTGACTTCGCATATTATTTTTTTCTATGTGCATATTTAGTTTCGAATAACAATTAGTGAAGCAGAGGGCACATACTTTCATTTGAATACGCACTCTGGTAGATATGAAGCTGTTCGTTTTTCTTCTCTTGCTGGTCTGTATTATTTCTGGCATTTCGGCTATTATCTGCTATTCTGGATTGTCGGGTTCTTCTATCCCTGTGATACCAGTGGACACGAGCATGATGTCAGACAATTGCAATAACGATACATGCGTGTGCACGAGGTACAAATATATCTGTTCTATTAATGATCAGAGCTGTACAACACAGGAACAACAAGCACAAGCGCAAAAATGGGCATGGACTGTAGTGGGAAATACGACGTGTCAGCAAATGTTAATGACGCCCAACATCTATATGAATATAACGTGCTGCTATACGAATTACTGTAACACACAGAATATAAACGAAGCTGGTGGTATCAAAGCTAGTTTTTATCTTCATATAATACTTATTGCATGTGTTTTGCTCTTCAAATAAATATTTTAATGAATCACTAGAATTGAAAACATTTCCACTGTGATTCTACATACTAAATAAAATGTGTCGCACTTATGTATTGTGAATTATAGCGTCGCAGACTCAATGGCAAAAATGTGCCGTGATTAGAACGTGTCGTATATAAATTTGTTTCGTTCTGTCTGCTGACTATTCATTTATTGTTTTGTCTTAGACGTACAGCTACATATAGACAACGCAATTGAACATACGAAACTTTTGTATTTTCATATTAACTGTTTTTAGATTATTTCTCGAATATTTATAAATCGAGAACATGCCGATCTTGATCGATGATTAAGTGAGGACTACTCTGAAGCAGTCTGACAGATCTCAAAATCTGACCTGATCTAGTTTTCAGAATAGCAATAATTAAATGGAATTAAATTGAAAAATATGTAATAATTTGCTTTAAAAAAATCAAAATGCGCTGTATAGCAGATTCGAACCATGTTTTCAAAATGTGTTGCAAAGTGCGACACATTTTATTTTAGTGTGTGAACGAGGACTAAAATAGTATTGGAACAGAACTACAAATTTCGAATTTAACGCTTACTATCTGTATGCCAAATCACACGAAACTCTATTTGTTATGATACAGAGAACACATATGACTATAGAACGGTTGTATAACAAAGTTGAACTCTCGCACTTGAGCTTATTTTTCAATGCAATTACAAGATATATTCAGTTAATTTAGAAAATCAAATCGTTATTCACAAAATACACTTTCTATCTGTGATAGTTACCTAGTCTTCTTCGCTTAGAGTGAAAGCTACATTAAAAGAAGAAAAATGATTCACTGTTAATGGATCGAACGAAAAAATTATGATTGAAAGTCTCCATCATTGTCATTTTATTCACTAGACAAAGTAATTAGAGACACAGTTAAGAACAACGATAAAGTATTTATTATGGTTAGAACGTCAGCACTGTATTAATTATAGTTTAGTTGCGCTAATCTTAACAACATACTGGCTATTTCACTCAAACTAGTTTTCAAAACGTGACAATCGAATGAATAAAATTTTCTATATGAAATCACAATAAGTGTTTATTAAACGTTCTAGATGTGTTTATGAGTGACTGGTGAATTATAATTGGTTGTGTATAGATTGTGCATAGCATACGACTTGAAAAAGTGTATATCAAATTTACAGTTTTTTTTTTCTCGTAATTTTTATCTATATCGACAATTTCGAAAATTCTATAATTCAATGAATTGATCCTCGCTTATCTATTTATTCGTCGTAGAACATAAATTATTTTAATTTAAAAGTTGGGCAAGGAATAATGTTGAATTTTACTAAGAACAAAAGGTGTTAAAATGAGAAGACTAATGAGATTTTAAAGTCATTATTTTCACTGCAGACAAATGTGAAGAAAACTCACAGGCAGCTTGAGAGAGACCATTTCAAAACAATCAGTAATTCTCGTCACGTAAGTGTTAGCAAAAAATTAAATCTGGAATATCGATACTTTCGAGCTGATAGTATAATAAAGTTTCTTTATTTATTTATTTTTCTCATTATCCCGTTCTATTCATCCTGCAATAAATAAGAAATTTATCTGAAAATTACTTGTAAGCTGTTCACTATATCATATTGAATAGAAGACTCAAAATTTCCAGACTGCCTTAATCGAAAATAACAGTAAGCGTCGTTGAGTTTGCATTATTATTTTTTATATTTCATATAGTATTGGATCTATACGCTCCATGGATTTTGATCGATTGAAATATTTCTACGACAGTACAGAAATCTGTGTTATATCCAAATGTAGATCATTTAAAAGTTCATAACTCTTCAATATCCATGAATATATCGTGCTATTTTCTAGAAATAATAACCATTAATAATCATGGATTGCCGTCAGTCGCTCATTGGTACTCGATGGAAACTGACTTTTGAAAACAAGAAACTTTGTTGCAGAATGATATCTCAGATTTCCGTTCTTTAGCGTTTATTTTTAGATGTAACACAGATTTCAGTATAGTCGTATAAATGTTTCAATTCATCAGTGTCTATGAACGACAAGAAAATAATAATACCAAATAAATAACGCTTGTTACCTTTTTTGAATAGCAGTCCTGATACTTTTGAATGTCAATGCAGGGTACGAGTGTGGGCGAAGAACACTACCATCAACACCCTGAAGTTTCAAGTTTTGAAAAAGATTTTTAGCGTCGTTCATTATAAGGTAGTAGAACACAAATTATTCATTCAACAAATAGTCGACGAGTTAATTTTAAAATTTGACAATATTGAAGGTTTTGATAATCAAATTATTGTGTCAGTAAAAGATTATCGTTTTATGGATCATAAGTATTTCGAAAAACGTATTTAACAAATACTGTAGAAATTCTTCTTAGAATGGATGAAAATGATGACAAAATTAAATCAATTATTAAATTAAAATCAATAATTAGTATTTATGATAATCTTCAAATTAAGCTTGATGGAATTATAGAAACGCTTAAGAATAAAATGCATAATTATTTTGCCAATTCGTACTTTGAAAGAATATTATTTACTGAAAAATTTGAAATTCATACTTCAAACTTAAGTTTAGATATAAGTCAAAATCTTGACAATGGAATTGTAGATATTCCAGATTATACTGAACTTCTAGCTGTATTCTTACTATTTGCACAATTGAATGACACAAAATTAATACTTAATAAAACAGAAAGCACAAATCAATTGTGGATGAATCTTTCTAGAGATACTGATAATCGGTCAAATATTGAAAATATATTAAACATTGGTACTATTTCAATTCTTTTTCCATAAATTATAAAACCATCAAATAAAGTATTACCATTGGTTCACAGGTGGTTTATTCAATATAATAACAGCCAAATTAAAACTTTGTCAGCTCTTTTACTTGTAGAAGCGAACTATGTTTTTGAACTAGCAATTGATACAATTATTGACATACTAAAGAAGTGATAATGATCAAATGAGGCATAGAGCTCAACGAACTTTTCAACATTCAGAAAGAGATGCCCAAGAACCCACGAAAAAAGTATCTATGATAGGAGAGAAAACGTTGATCAAGATTCTTCAAAATATGTTAGTAAAATAACATCTTCCACAAATTCGAACTTTCTTGGCTACCTCTTTCTACGACTTACATTGGAATGATCCTATAGTTTTTCGAAACTGAAATAAATATGTAAATCAATTGTACAAGAGCAACTCTATCAGTGGACGAAGAATGCAGCGTTTCAAAAAAATGTACCTTATACATGACCATACTTGGAATTTAGTAATGTAAACATTAGAATTACCATCGCATCCGCAGTATGTGGAAGAATTACTTCATTCGACAATGAATTTAACAAGACTTTCTCAGATTACAGCAAATAATTGGACTGCATTTACAAGAGTATTGTCAGTTACAGATCCATGTCAATTTATAGAAAAGTTATATTTGTCAAGTACAGATATAGAAACCATACAATTTATTTCTGATGAAGTTTGTGCTTCAACAAGTACTACTGATGAAATATATTTTGAAAAACTGAAATCAAAAGTAATCAACCAGATAACGATTAACGTTGCAGATCTTTCATGATGTACTTATGATGAAATCAAGTATATAGGTCGTTGCAACTTTAACGTTTCAGAAGATATGAATAAAACAATATTAAATATATTAAATAATATTTCAATAAGCATTGTTCTAATGAAAAATTTAATGAAATGGTTAATATTAAAAATGACAAGTTTTAAAGATATTAATGATACTATATGAAAATTTATTAGCTTTGGTCTATGCGTGAGTTCAAAAAGAAGATTATTTATATCGAAAAATAAAGAATCAATATTTTAATAGAGCTCAGATGATTAAACTTCTGGAAAAGATGCTTAATTATCATCCATATTTTCCAGCAAGAACCAATGCTTTTACATTACTTTCAGCAATGAACTTGTCTGATCATAAAGTAATCATAAATACCATCAACACATACTTAGGGCATACCAAAAGTAAGGGTGTTAACACTTTAATACCATATAATAAGCTTTAAGAAATTTCTCTTTATATAGTCTGATAGAGAAAACAATTCTCTATTTTTCTATGCTATTTGATCATACTTCAACTAATATCATAATAATAAAATTTCAATAAGATCTGTTATTCTATCATATGTGACGGTTATACTAATTGGAGTGTTTATTTTTTGAATAACTTTTGATAGAAACAAGATAGAAAGCTGCGGTTTTCACCGTTCGAAAGAGGAAATGAAGATGCATCGAATTTTATTATTGATTTGTGGACATGACTTTTTAAAGGTTTTCATTCGACTTCTTTGAAAATAAACCAACTCCATAAGGTGCTTACAGCGAATTTTCAATTGCCAGGTGTGCATTCAAACGGTCAATGGAAGACCTACAATACTGAAGAAATTTCAGATAGTATCTAGAAAAATATATATAATATGCAATTCGATGCGTCTTCATCTCTGGTTTCTAACGGTGCAAACCGTAGCTCTTTATCTTATTTTTATCAAAAGTTATTCAAAAAATATTCATTGAATAGGCCATTAGCATAATCGTCACATATAATAGAAAAAAAGATCTTATTGAAATTTTATTATTATGATATTAGTTGAAGTATGATCATATGACATAGAAAAGTAAAGGATTTTTTTCTCTATCAGACTACATAGAGAGAAATTTCTGGAAGCTTATTATACGGTTTTAAAGTGTAAGTACCGTTACTTTTGGTATGCCCTAAGTAACTTGATGAAAATCTTGTGAAAGAATATTTTGTAATGGAGATTTCACTAATACATTTATCATTAAATGAATTTATCAATAATTTATTGGAGTCTTTTTAATAATGAAAATGCCACAGGAACTTATGAAATACCAAAACTTTTCACAGAATTTGCTTGAAGTGAAAAAATAGATGCAGATAGTAAGTCAAAAATAATAAATTATTTAGCAAATGAAATTCGACAGTTAAAATCAGAGAATTCTGTTAATTATTACTATACAGATACGAAAATTTCTCTCACAACAAAATTGGAAAATGAATTATATAAAGCATAGATTAAAATTTAAGGACTCTTATATTACACAGTGTAATATGACATAAGTGTATTCATCTTATTTATTAAGTACGCTAATAAATAGTTTTCTATGATTTGAGAGTGCGAATGTTTGTTACTATACGCAGAAATAGACGATCAAATCCACACCGTTCATGGAGGCACATTTGAAATGTCCTTTTTTGTATATTCCTTGAATTAAATGGTGTCCTGTATATACATAGCATAGATAAAGACATGACTGTAAATCAGAAGTATTATATTGAAAGTTACTTCACATTTCTTCTGAATGAAACAGAAAAAAAGATAAGATAGTTATCATACAAAAAATTGTAAACTTGTTAGATGATAATATTTTACCTCGTACTCATTCAAATATGTATACTGATTCAACAGAATAAAGTATCGGTATGGTGTCACATTAGGCAAAAATACTTTTCTCTGTCCTGTATACTTTTTGGCTACATGATTATATCAAGCGCATTTTGGCTGGTCGAACAAATGAAACATGATTAGCTCATACGGTTTTCAACACAGAAAAAAATTTTTTAGCAAACCAGCTCAAACAAACTTTTAACAAATTCTTAGAAAGCATCAAACTTGATTAGAATAATTATGGTAACATTTTTGAACATCTAGTAGAATAAAATTAAATATATCTCGTTTTTTTTCGTATTTTTATTCAGCGTTATCAGAACTTTTGATCAAACGTAAGTTTACTCAAAACAGTTAGAGAAAAAATTATCTTAAAACATTTTTTATCGTTAGCTGTTTTTGTTTAAAACGTTTCCTAGTAAAACAATTTTTCAACTAAAAAATATTAAATGAGACATTCAGGGTATGGGCGTGAGTAACATGAAAAGTCTCATAACCCAAAATAATCGTAACGATTTTATTGATGCTATGTATTTGTTTTCTGAGTTAATTAGACAATCACATTCACATGTACAAAAGAAAAGTATGTCTCGAAAATTTCCCATCGATTTTATTGATTGAAGAAACTTGAATAACATCAACAGCCATTATAAATTTTTAAAATGGATTCAATTTCGCTGTTATTTTCAAGAAATAACACAGGC
>CAJNSZ010001513.1:0-25759 GCA_905329745.1 Rotaria sp. Silwood2 | reverse complement strand
GATTTTCCCTAGGGGTTGGCCAGGAATGTATAGCTTTTGTTTCAGTTAGACTACTGTTTGGCTGAAAAAACACAAAAACTTCAATGATTTAGAATGTAGCATTCGAATGTGGATGCATGAGTGTGACTATGACTGTGGATGTGTCTATGGATGAGTGTGGAAATGTGTGGGTGTGAGTGCAGAGAAAGTTATCACCTAAACTCCCACCCACATTCACATCCACACTCATACTCACGCGAAATTGCGCACAGAAGAAAAGAAAGAAAACGAGAACGCCTAAATATATTTTTCTCATTTGAAAGCGAACATTTAATTATTTTCTTTGCTCTGTTGTCGACAACTGATAGTTAAACAAGGTGAGTATTTACGACAAACGTGTTTCATATTTTTCTGACAATGCCTGTTTTACTTCTATATATATGGTACGACATTTCATCAACATTTTTGAATTTTGATATGAAACTTCGCCTTTGGACGAATTGTTTCTTCCGATCATCCTCACTCATTGAAAATGTAGTCCTTCAGAGAAAGCAAAGGCCACTCAATATTTTGTATTAATAGCTGAAGCTTCTGGAGTTCTCCATCAATAGACAAAACATCGTTATTGAAAAGGAGAGAGAAAGCAAGAAGAAGGTTGGTGCAAGAGTGTCGATTGAAGATCTTAGAGTAAACTAGGAGTCGGTCCGATTATATCCGCACAGCTGATAGTAAGAAAAAGTATCCATTACTTCATGTTTACAAATAACATATTTTCTGCTCCAAATATTTTGATTATCTTCAAAAATTAAAAAAAAATACTATCACATTTTCTCTCAACTTTCTTATGATACTTTCGAGTATTTTTCCAAAGAGAAAAACAACCATAATTCGACAGTCGATGTTAAGGCAAATTAGTAAAGCGCATGCTTATAATTAATATCGATATATAAAAATACTGAAGAATGTCTTTAATAGTAAAGGAGCCTATGCATTATCACAGAAAGTGAGTATGGTTTTAGCTCTAGGTGAAGGCAGAGCGCATATCCTTACCAAAGCCAAAGCCACAGCCACATCCACGTTTACACACACGCCCATACCCCTCACCGGTACCCATCCAACTCAAACTCACACCCACACCCAAAATTATAACTGCTTAGATCAGTTTACGTTTTCTGTGTTGATCATATGACAATTGTATCCAACCAATGCATCACTATCCATTATCCTTGAGATCTATTACAACATTTTTCGGCGCAAAAAGCAAAAACAGCCCGATTTCGGACATAAACAATCGCGTTCCAGCCATTCAAGTTGTGATGGTAGCTTTTGAATGTTTTCCAACGTTCTAGAACAGTCTAAGTTTTGTCATTAATGCCGTTTAGCGCCTTTTTCCGTTGCAAAGGAACTCTGAGGAAAGAGTCTGCCTCCTGTTGTGCTTAGCCGCTATGAAAACGCATCTAGTGTCTTTCAACTTTTGATTCCGGCTACGAATGAAAGTAAAGAAAGCCGGTAAACCTCAAGTTAAAACTTGTACTTACTCTTTTTCTTCGAGAAATATGTGAGTTCTCTAAAAAGTGTGTGAAGTTTATGCTGAAGATCAAGATTAATGATTCATGGAAGGAAAACTACCCTAAAAATTCTTCATGAGCAAAAAGATAAAGTTATTTTTATTTTGTTACGTCTTCTCCAATTAAATAATTCAATGAAACATTATCTATTTATCTTTTGTGTGTTTCTCTATCTTCAGTAGTATCACATGCATGAATGTTTTAAATTCATCATATGGCTAGTAATAGGGCAACATGCATAAAAGATATTGCTACATGTGCGATTTGTCTAGATTATTACAAAGATCCTCGATTATTGCCGTGTTCACACACCTATTGCTATGATTGCATAAATCAATTAATAAAAAACAATCAATTTACTTGTCCACTGCATGATGGCACAATTATTAAGGGAGAATGTATCGCCAAATTACCTATGAATCGTACAGCAAAAGACATGGCTGAATTTTTGTCTAATATGACAGAGGATGCTGCTAACTTCAAATGTGAGAATCGTGCTGTCAATCAATGGGAATATTGGTGTGAAAAGTGTGATAGCTACATGTGTACCGTCTGTTCGAAATCGTTTTCCAAATACATGTTCAGATCATCCAGATGAAAAAATAAAACTTTGGTGTATGACATGTGAAAATCATATTTGCCGGGATTATCTTTTATTTAAACATAAGGATCATATGTACATTGGTTTACAAGATATTGTACAAGAAACAAAGTTGAAAATTCAATCGTCACTACAACCTATCAGACAAAATCTCGAGAAAGCTGCAGCAACAACTCACAGTGTTATAGAAAAACACCGTCGACATTATACAGCAGCCACAGTAGACATCGATGAAACGTTTAGAAAACTACATGCGTCTTTAGAAATCAGAAAAACAAAATTAATGCAGCAACTGGATGAATTTCAAGTAGAAGAAACATCAATATTAGAAAAATATCAAGCAGATATTAATGAACAACTGAAGAAAATAAAAGGAAGAGAGACTCTGGTGCAACAAATATTCGATAACAATGACAGTATCCAGATTATGAAAATGAAAAAAACTTTATTAGATTATAATTAACAAATCGATCAACAATTTCGACGACTTGAACAGGAATACACCGTTTCGAAAGCTAGTTTCAATATAGATACAGGCCTGCAACAAAAGATAAATGAATATGGTGCTATCACAACTGAGAACATTATGTTAACTCCGGTTGGTACAGAAGTAAAGAAAGAATGCGTGTCTTTGAACCTATCAATACATGGACAAGTGGTTGTTTACGTAGTAAACAATGCTGGTATCGTTGTGAAGAAAGAATCGCTTATTTCGAATGATACAAGCATGGAATGGATAATGATTCCAATCATCGTTGAACTGAACACTGACTATTCTATTTTAGTCTGGTCGCCAAATACAAATGGGCGATTTTCGTACAAGAATGGGGATACCAATTTTCGTTCAATTGATGCAGAATGCTCCATTGAAAGTAAATGCGCAACTATAAACCATGATTTATCGATCGGTGAACAGTTGACAATATCTCAGAATAGGTATTCAATTCAAATGATGATTGATATTGAAAAATAAAAATATTTACGCTTTTTAAATCTGCATATCCGTTAATGGGCTTCTCTAGTCAGAAAAAGAAGTTGAGAGATTCAAGCTTTGTTGACTAATGCAACGAATGATAGAAAGTCTAGTTCATGTGGATCTGCTACCTTGAGATAGCCAACACATGCTGAAACTTCTATCCTGTGATGAATGTAACATTTTGTCTTTTATGTCTGAGCAGCTCGAAACAGTTGACAAATAAGAGTTCACAGACATTCTTCTTTGAACACACGTCAGCGTCACAGGACGCTTGAATTCATAAGAGATAGGAGTTCCGTGACAAAAGAAGAATAAGAAAATTTTTAATTAATGTCATAGTTCTTCTTACAGTAGTTTGATTTTTTTCTGCCATCTCTTGTTTATCTTTTATTCGCTCGAGCATAACTGCTTTTGTTTTACATAGCTCCCTCCCCCCTCTCCCATTAGCAATTGGAATTGCCATTGGGGTAATGATATGAAAAACAGTTTTTAGAAGGTTTTGTCTAAACGCAGTACTTGTTATTATAGACGCATAGATTCGTAAATAGATTGCCGTTATTTATAAATACGAGCATCATTCGTTGCTATATAAATGTTTTGTGTAGATAGGTGTAGATGTTCGTTTTGGAAAAGAAGAGATCCCAACCATGCCCATACCCTCATTATTTTAAATCTTATCATATTCGAAGTTAAAGAAGAATGAATCGATAATCCTTTGCTTGATGATTTCATTACCTCGAGAAAAACAGATTTTATGTACATATAGAAAGTTGTTTCAAAAATATGTGTTGTGAAGAAAAAAGATGAATTATCAGAGATTTTCTAGCATATCGATTTTTTAAAATAAAGTGCTGAAGGATATTTTAAAATTTTCGTAGATTGCAATGTCCAGAAAGAATCTGCTTTTTCTCCTTTATGCACGATTAGGGTGTCTTCAAACGCCAAAAAGACGTCGTAAACCAAAAATTAGATAGCTTTTGCATTCACCATGTATTTATTGATGGAAGCCAATATATAATAACCAATTCAAATGATGGTATCAAGGACCTATTCGAGTAGAAAAGAACGCTGCTTCAATCGGCTGTGAGTATACAAGGTGAGTGTGAATGTTTCCCATTCATCCACACTTATCTACTTACATTCACGCCTGCACTCTCAAAATCAATTATGATCGAAAGTTGAAAAGTTTCAGGATAGATGTTGATGACGTTGTCAGTCTTCTTTTTCAGTCACATGTACAACCTACTTCGTCATTGTTAAAGTGGATCCGTCATGTTTGATGTTTGCATCTCGTTAGAAGTACAGTTGAGGCTTTTTCTTAAAAGCAGCTTCGAATAGGATACTTAATATTTTCTTCTTTTAACTTAACATAAATCTGAACGCAAAGATGATGCTCTGCTGAATTATTTTATGCAAAACTTCAAGATCTTCAATGACATTGGTATGCGTTCTATTGATCACCGTGACATTAAGTGAGAACTTGTTCGAATCAAAGTCCAAAAGTGAGTCTAGCTGAACGCGAGCCAAAGACGATTGTCCTGTCGAAGATCTATAGCAGCCATCGTCTTTGCGATGCTGCCGCATATAGCCGACGAAGTACTTTTATTGACTAAGAACGAGTCAGTAGCTGATTAGGGTGAATGTGATTATGGCTGTGAGTATTAGGTGTGGGTGTGATTCTTCTCAATATCTTTATCCAACTACATACCAGCAACGCGCATCCAAACTCACATGTGTACACATTTAGTAGCGAAATGAACACAAAAACTAAAATGAAGATAGTTGCTGCTGCAAAACGATATTTTCAAAGATGATTGTTTATACAGCTCTCGGATGATAGATAAGGCAAAAAAAACTTGGTAGTCAAGGTGTTACTTATCCTCCATGTATCTTGTGTTCTGAGTGAACAGGAACCAATTGCAAAAGAACTGATTTGCCAATTGTGACTAATGAAAAACCACAAAAAGCAATAAATGGGATCTAGGTAAAAAGATATTTTCATTCTGTATTGATGTTTCAAGTGGATTCAACGTACTGACGTAAACTGATACACGTTAAGCTGAAAAAGATGTGAAAATTTAAAGATATTTTGTAAGAAATGACAATTTCTTTTAGTAGTGAATCAATCAGAAACGGCTGATTTTATCTGAGAAAATTACTTGTAAACCGTAGTTAACCATGGTAAAAAGAGTTGATAATCAGACCGGTAAAAATTGCGATAAATCACCGGAATTTTTTGCGCCTTTCATCACATGGGATAGGAACTTGTTGTGATATATGAAAGACTTTTAAAAGCAAACATTTTTCTACGATAGATGTTGATGAAAGACTAGCGAAGCTTTGGACTTATCTTTTTCTTTTGAAATATTTAATATTATCTTGGCTGATTGATGATTGCATCGGTTTAAATTTATTTCAAAATGTATTGTCAAAGACAATACACTAGTTGAAAAAGAACCATAGTTATTATTTTAAATTATAGAACAGAAAAACAATAAATAACAGGGTAAATAAGTTTTCCGGTTTTTTCTTTGTAAATATTCGTTTAGATCTCATTTTTTTACGCATATACTAGATGATATAATTCAAAGATGCAGGAAGTCTTTCAAACGCGTATCAATAAGACGAAGCTTGTCAGTGGAATTATGTCGACGAGTGTGTGAATCAGTGCAAGTTATTACATCAAGATACTGATCATATCCCATATCTTTGGATTGTTTGGCCCATTCCGTATACTATCAGTTCTCTGCTCCCTACCTTACCACTTTGCCATTTTCAGATGTTTATTTTTCAACTTCTAAATTCTCTTAAAAAATTTACATGCGTACTGTATTTGAATAAAGAATATATTCATGAGGTCATATCAATCTGTATTTTGAGTAGCAAGAATAAACATTTTTGCATTATTATTAATTATCACAACTGTTTCATAGATTATCGAGCTAGAAAATTAATAATCAATATCTTTAATGTAGTATTACGTATCGAGTTTATCGATAAAATGACTAGTCCTAATGATTATACTGTAAGTTTCCTTTCTAATATATTGTAAAATAATACAGCACATCTCAATTGAATTTCCTCACCTCGTATTTTTTTTTTACTTAAGATTCCTGTAGTTTTTTTTTTTTCGACAATCGATATATAGCGAGAGAAAATACAGACTTCACAGTATCACTTGATATAATAACCATAAATAACAAATACAGTTCAGACAACAAAAAGTGTATAATAAAAAAAAATAATATGTTTTTATACTACATATTGATATGACAGCACTCAAAAGTGGACATAATTGGAAATTTATCATTTCTGATATTTTTAGAATCCTACTGTCTGTCATGGAATTACAGATATCTATCTCTCGCCATTCTCGTAATTATCGTTCTACGTCAATATAGATTTGGAAACTGTTTTTCTAGGCTTTCTCATTTTAGAAATCTTTGTGTGAGACTTTTAATTGTCTTCATTCATATTCTGTGGAAATAAATATATTCATCAATCAAGTGCCACTAGATCTTAAATGGACAACAGTTGTGTCAAATTGGAGTCGTGTTGAGTGACGAAAATATATACAAAAAGAAAAGAGAACCAAATCAATATTTTTATGTGAGATTCGAACCAGACCGAAACACAATATTCAAGGATTTCAAGTTTAGTTTTTGTTCCAGAATTTCTAATGATAAAATATTTTCAATTGAATGTATTATTTAGATAAACAGGTTTATCAAAATGAGTTTTTTGCATTTTTAAAACAATAATTAAACTCATAAAGGGTGTTTCATAATAACTGACGATAAATTGTTTTTTGTATTTTTTATACTTTTTGTTGACCTAGAAAGCTGAAATTTTTATTACATATATATCTAATAATCATCTTCCATTGGTGAAAGTTTCAGCTTTCTAGCTAAAACTAGTAGTGCAATGCATCGATAAGATTGAAATACATAAATTTTCGAAAATGATTTTTTAATACTTTTTACTGTGAAAATAGTGCAAGGTAGTTCCGTGAGTAGTCAATCAAAAAATGACAAGGTATTCAGAAAATTTTCTTTTGTGTCAAACTTGGTAGAGCTTTTTCCGTTGATCATTTTGGTAAAAAAAATTCGAATTTCATTGAGAAATGACGGTGTTATAGACAAAGTACTAAACACTGTAAAATGTAAGAAAAAGTCGATTCATATATCTCAAAATGGTTATATTCTGGAGATATATGACATAGTAGGTTTTGTAGATGAAACTTTGGTCTACAAAGCTCTATAATCGGTTTCTTAGATACAGACGAATAGGATAAATAAATCTCAATTAAACATTGTATACGATATTCCCTATCAAAAAAATCTGATATATTCTGTTTTTAAGATAAATATTTTGGCTATAAAATTGTCATTTCTCAATGAAATTCGAAAACTTTTTTTTACCAAAATGATCAGTAAAAAACGTTCTACAAAGTTGGATACGAAAGAAAATTTTCGGAATACTTTGTGATTTCTTGGTTGACTACCCACGGAACTACCTTGACATATTAAGTAAGAAAATGTATGTATTTCAATCTTGTCGATGCATTTCGCCACTAATTTTATCTAGAAAGCTGAAACTTTCACAAATGGAAGATGATGATTCAATATATATGTGATAAAAATTTTAGCTTTCTAGGTCAACAAAAAGTATAAAAAATATCAAAAAAAATTTGTTGTCAGTTATTATGAAACACCCTTTATGGGTCAATATTTACAAAAAAAAACAACACAAAGACCAAAATTCGATTTACTCTAAAAATCGTCATTGCAGTGAAAAAATATATCGCGTTTTTTTCTCATTCATTTTTTGTTATCTGAACTATATTTGTTATTTCTGGTTCGTATATTATACGATGCAGTAAATTCTATACATTCTTGTTGTATACCGATGGTCGAAAAAACAAGCAAACTACAAAAGTCTTAAGTAAAAAAAGAAAAAGTTAAAATTCAATTTAGATGTCCTATTGTTGACAACTCGATTTTCCTAATAACTAGCTAATGAATATTGATCATACTTTGATGGAAATCGATAGATTTTTTCTTAGACTTATGTAAAAAAACAATGAACATATAATAACAGCCTATTGTACACGTTCTATTGAAAATATTTTGCTAATTTAGATTCATTTGACTTTCACAGAATGTCAAACTCAGTTCCACACACATGTATTTGCAAACGTGTAAATAAAAGGTTATTCTGATTCATTTCATTTGTATAACTATCTTTGTTTGACGTTTTTCACTTTTGATGTATTTTGCTCTTTCGTATTCTTTTTAGGCAAAAAAAATCAATTCTATTTTTAAAGGTAGCAGTTATTAACAAATAGAAATGATGACTCATTATACGCGTCTATGATACTAGTCTTATATTGATTTTTTTCTATTATTGTGACGTGTTTCTTATAGTTTTTGGTCTCAATATTTACTTATGTGTCGTAGTTATCGTTTACCAATGGTGATTTAATTAATTATCCGTATTCAAGTAATTATAAAAGAAATGGTCATTGATTTATTAACTGAATATTCAATAGCGATGGTGCTGAGCATAACGACTATGAGGTTAAATGGTCAAAAAGAGAAGCATACTTACTCATAGTGTGGAGCAACTTGTTAACGATAATTTTTTGTCAAAGCAGTCTATACATCATATTAAGAATGTAAAGAACTACTGAGAAGTTGACAAAAATGAAAAAGACGAAGATCTCAATATCAATATAGAAGAAGATTATAACATTGAATGATTTTCATTCTACATAAATATCTGAAACAGCACTTCTGCATTTGGTGATTCGAGTGCTTGATAGATATTAAACATATTCATCTTCTGTATAAATCTGTTATCATCTATGTGAAATGTATAAATTTCAAAAGCCTTTGTCACTTCTTTTTGCACACCATATTTTCTTTCAACATTTGCATAAATCATGTCCAATGATCTATTACTAATATTATTTCATAACATAGTATATAGTGTCGTCTAGCAAACATCTAAGTGTGATGATAAAATTATACAAATTCGTATGAAAAAAACGAGTGATTAAATAAACCATTCGTCAACCTGAATTTGAGATCAAAGGATCAATAGTTGCTTTGAAATCAAGATGAGAATTCTATGGAGTTTTATATATAATTTCTTTATTACAGACTACAGTAACAATTATTTCGTAGATAAATCCGTATATTTGGTACATCAATAATAGAATATTTAGGGCTTCATTTAAAGAATGTTTTTTTTTCTTGCACAATTTTATTTTTCATGATCATGTAAATTTTGCAATCGCTTGTCAAATCATTTCTGTTTCTATAATAGATTACTATCTGTTCTTATTGAAATTAAAAGAATATTGATAAAGAATTTTCTTTATACGATGCAATCAATCATCTATTTGTGCTTTCATGTAGTAAATAAATAATATTTTCTTATCACCACATGAAAAAAAGACGTAAACATTAGCTATGACAAATGTTTCTTGTTTGGTTGTTTTTATCATTTGTTTTCAGTGTAGCTTTACTAACAAATATTACTTGTTCAGCATCTTTATCACAGTTGGAAACCCATCAAGTTAAACAATATCTTATGTGTCAAATCAATGTAAAAATGTGTTCGAGCAATTCTTTAACGAAACCATTGTCATCTAATTATTTCTATAGTAAACTCTTCGATACATACAGCACGATAAAACCTATATTAGTGACTGAAACACCACGTTCATTGCAACAAGATTTCTGTGCCATTCCTAATTACGTTTCATCAAAGTATCTACCAAGTTCTACACCTTATTATTTATTGATAAATCAAGATGGAATAACGCTTCTTTATGTGACAGTCGCACTTTTTATTATTGGCTCAGCATTATTTGAATATTATAAATATTATTGCAAAAAATAATTATGAAATGATTATTTAAAACAAAATGATTGTAACTGACCGTATATACTTTACTTTATTGACTTAAATGAATTCTTCCTCTTATTTACTGCCACCAATAAATATTACAACTATTAATTCATATAAAATTATTTTATGAAACACATCAAGTAATCTAATTAGTTTATTCAATAATAAATATACAACAAAATAAATAAAATAATCAATTATGTTAATATATTCTATTTATGAATGTTTTGTTTTGCTTTATTATAACATGTTTTTTTGTAATCTATAAAAAATTTTTAAAATCTGGATATGAGAAACATTTTCAATCAAAACGGTAAAAATAATATACCTGAGGATATATCTATTGAACTATAATTAAACTTTATAATTTATAAAACTTATCAGAAAATGAATGAGTTACATGTTTGAATTACAACACAAGCTATTTTTCTCATCAATTTTGAGATAAACATTTTAAAATAACACGTTTCTAAGTAGAGACAATTATTTATTAAATAAATATAGCAACTTGATAAATCTTTCAAAAGACCACAACATACGACGTGTTCATATTTGTTTTGTTCTGCACTAATGTAATCATGATAGTCATCAATGTCAGAATCTTTCATAATTTGAGTGGTATATGACTACTATCAATAATAGAGAGTGACCAGCTCGGTCGTTTTCAATATCATAATCAATTGAATTATTGTCATATATGTATGCATCAATATCAATTTTATCGGTGAAAACGGACAACAAAACTATTATTATTATTCTTGATCAATCAAATTCAGCTTAGTTGAACTTTTCAAGAATATGTTGAATGAAAATCAAAATTGATTCTACTCAAAAATCGATGAATATTGAATTTAATGAAGAGAAATCTTCTATTGAATTGAATCATTTTCAAATATTATTTCATAGTGTTAAGTTCATTGGAATATTTCTGCTTCTCTATGATACTGTGTGATCCTCAATTCATCTCATAATATGTCATTCTACTAATTGGTATCAATCATAGCTTGTTAGAGGTTCAATTGAGTTATATAGCTGACAAGTTACTAGACAAGAAAAAAAAAATGTTAAAGCAGATTAGCTTCGAAAAAATGACTCCCGGCTGGCACCATTTTTAATTAGTAAAAATTCGTCCCATGGGGAACTTTCCAAATTTGTGTCCTTATTTTTGTCCCTAGCTAATTTCTGGAGAGATATTAATAAGATATCTAATTAATTAAATGATCATTTGACACTTACTTTGTTGAAAGCAATATGAGAAATAGCACACAAGAACATAACATGAGAAAAAAAAGATTACTTAACAGTCTGTTTTACTTTCACACATTATCCAAACTAGATAGCTAGTTTCATACCAATAGGATTAACATCTGTATATTTTTTAAGATGAAATTCATGTATTGAGGAGCGTGACACTGAGTGAAATGATTGGTGTTCGTTACACCCACGTTCATGCCCCCGCACGTATACCTATTATACATTGAGAGAACAATTAAGCCGGTAATTGAAAATTAACTGCAATTAATTAAAGACAAATGTATAGGAACGATTTCGGACATGACATTTTTCCTGTGGGCTTCAATAGAATGAATTTATTAGGGATTTATCTAGTCTCAGTTGAGGAGGAGTTGCTCTTCGAAAAATTTGTTATCATGCAAAGGCGGCATGTATTATGTAAGTGAAATAGATAAACACTTATTGTCAGCTGAATGTATTTTAAACAATACATTCTTCTATTTCCATGTTTCTGACTATCGTCATAATTGAAGATTTTAATTAAATATTTGATGGAATAGCCTACTTAGATCTAAAAGTAGATAATTAACAATATTATTCTCTTTATGCAATTGTAATGGACTTTTTAATATTTTCAGAAATCTTAGTATATTTGATTGCAAGATTTCTTTTAATCCACATACAATATCTAAAAAATTTAACAATAGAAACAATAATATCATGAATAATGATGCATGTATTGAAAATCGATGTCACTGCCAAGCTAACATTAACTTTACATATAAAGACGTTAAATCATCATCACTAAAAATAATATTGGCACATGTACAGTCATCACTGATATTCTCTTCTATCACAGATGTCAACAGTATATCAAATGATAAGACAAGCACAAGTACTATTTCGATTAACCTTCTAAATATAATACTTGCTTTCTTATAATAAATTTGAATATTAATCGAAATTTATAACATAAAAGTTTATTTTCACATATTCAAATTAACACTCAAAATACCTTGGGATTGAATAAAAAAATTATTTAATGAAACAATGTAATTCTTCCGTTTTAAATTCATAGGATTAACAAAAATCCTTTTCGACATCTAAAGTTCATATTCACATGAAAACCTTTAGAATATATTACATAAAGTTCATCAACTATGCATGTCATACTATTCAGTATACAAAGAACGTTTTATTTCACAAATAGAACAAAATTATCAAGAAAATGGTATTCTGAATCGTTGATGAAAGGATACACATTTTATTGTGTAACATAACCCTTGAAAAACAAAGACTTATTTTTATGATGTATCGAAGCTAGAAGTTTCTTTTGTAAAAGACGTTCTATGAAACAAGGATGATATTTTTTTTATTCATTCAGAATAAAGACTTTCAAAAAGTATTCTTTGCGTTTCATTTTGATGATAACATAATTCTTATTTATTGTCCTTGAAAGATATACAAATATATTAAAATAAAAATGTTCTTATCCCAAATATGTTTTCAATGTAGCAAAACAATCTGCTTCAATCCATGGATCACAAAAAAGATGAGCTGTAGAATATAAAGCTGCAATTGTATAAATCCAGCCAACAAATGGTGGAACTAATTGTTTTCGTCGTAAAAGTCCTTGAAAAACAAGTTCAATTGCGAGAAACATTCCATTAATAAGAAAAAAAAGCATGTTTTTTCCACCTGACCATCGATCCATTGATACTGTATACATAAATTCATGTAAAAGACCTGAGACAAAAAATGCAAAAAAACCAGTAAATATAAATCGAACATTCGATTTTTTATTAAAACCCGTTAATTTTGGTAAAGCAATAAAAGCAATACGATGAAGGATTGATTTAACATATATATTCCATCGACGTGACCAAAAATCATGAAGACCTGTTGGTAAAAATGGATAGCCTGGATATACTGAACGTATATGAATATTCCAAATAAAACCCACTAAACCAAATACTATATTGAGTACCATACCAAGAGCAAAATAAAATATAAATCCATAAAGTGTATATGTTAGAAAATGAGTTAAAGAAAATAATATTGCATCTCGACTATGAAGGCGAAGTATTGAATAAGGTGTAAAACGAAGAAGAATATGTAAACAGACCAATTGAAATAAACCACGAAACATAATTAAGATATTTTGTCGACGAGCTGAAAGTTGTTCATCATCAGTACCAATAATAAGATAATTTATATAATTTAAAAATGTCGGATGAATCGATTTTGATCTAAACTATTACATAGATATAATTTCATTTAATTTCATTTTTGAAAATCTTGCTTAACTGACGATGGTTCTGGTTCATATTTATATTTTGGAAATGTTGAAAAACCCATAAGAATCTTGGAGAGTGAGCAGTAGGAAAAAGATATGAAAAGAAAGAGATAACTGCTGCAAAAAGCATATTTTTTTTATATATTTATTTCAAACAGAAATAAAAGGATGCAAGCTTTCGTGCTACATTCAGTGACACATGATCAGGAAACGTTATGAAAGATATTAAAAAAGATATTACTATAGATGTGAACTGTTGATGTTAAGTTGTATGTGAGTATAGTTGAGATGAATTGATAGTATAGATGAGAAGAAGTGATTTGGGGTGTGTGTGTGTGGGTGGCGCTGGGTGTGGGTGTGGACTGTGTGTGGTTGACGGTGTGAAAAAGATCCACAACTACATCTACACCTCACACCCGACCACACAGAGCCACTCTATACCCTACACCCACAACCACCCACAAGCCCACGCGCACACCCACACCCACACCCACACCACACTCCACACCTCAACCATCTCAATCACCAATTGTAATCGTGAAACCAATGGGACAAACGAATGGGAAAAAAAAGAAACAACTAATTTCACAAAATGATATATTAACGGAGTTTGCCAATGAAGATGAATTAGGATCTGATGAAGAAGATTACGACGAAGTTAATTGTGATGCGAAAGCAAAAATAAGTTTTGTTAAAGAAGAATTAGTATTAGAATGGTGGCACAAATTGTCATTGAATTATCCACAACTTAGTATTCTGGCAAAATGGCTATTAGGAATTCCAGCTAGTTCAGCAACAAATGAACGTATTTTCAGTGCAAGTGGAAGAATTTTAGAAGAAAGAAGACAAAATTTAAACGGCGAGATTGTTAATGATATTTTATTTTTAAGAAACTTTCGAAATATGTTATAATTTTGTATTTAATTTTCGTTGGAAATTAATAAAAATATGTTGAAATATAATGAAAAAAGCAGTCGTTAATATTCACTTAAATGTAAAAAGTTGTGTATGGTAGGGTAAGGGTACGTGGGACCTAGGGTAGGGTAAGGGTACAGGAGACGTAGGGTAGGGTAAGGGTACGGGAGGCGTAGGGTAGGGTAGAGCAAGGGTATGAAAATTGTCGCAGGATAGGGTATAGGGTACGAAAAAGTCATATCCTGCAGGACTCTAGTCACATTCACGAGGACTCAATAATGTAGCGGCGCATCAAAAAAAAACGTAGCGAACATCAATGATACACAATCATATTAATACTCTGTACAAATGAAATAATAACAATCTAATCTATGCATCTGTCCTTTCTACTGGCTTATCTTTTGTTGTGACACAAAATGTCAGAGAATTCTGTTTAGATGCTACTGTAGTTGGTAATCGTACACCTATCTATCGTTTTTTAGTTGGTCTAAACTTTTTGTCGTTCCAAATGAACATCCTAGATTCTTTTCTCATTTCAACCAAATCATTCTTTTCCTTCCCATATTTTTCCTTTCGAGCAAAGTAAAGATTTTAGTGAAATGAGAAAAGAATCTAGGATGTTTATTTGCAACGACGAAAAGTTAAAATCAACTAAAAAATGATAGATAGATGTGTGCTTACCAACTTCAGTAGCATCTTAACAGAATCATCTGACATTTTTTGTCACAACAAAAGATAAGCCAGTAGAAATGGCAGGTGCATCGATAATATTGTTATCGTTTCATTTATACAGAGTATTAATACGATTGTGTATCAATAATGTTTGGTAGGTTTCTTTTTCTTTGATGCGCCATTAGACTATTGAGTCTTCGTGAATATGAGCCATTTCTCTTCTCGCTTCAAGAAAGTGATAAGATACCGAACGTTTGGATGATTTTGAAGAAGTCAAGAACTCATTCTGTCGTTATACCCTTGAATGAGAAATCTGAAAATAATTGTTAGACTGAGCCCAACATATTCTCACCATTGCATACTGTCTTACAATTTGATGGATAACAGAATCATCGAACAAGTTATTTCGCCAGAACACTCAACAATTGTCGCTCGCTGACATCTTTGTTGACCATTTTTCAAGCACTTTTTCCTTTCGTTTTCTCGTGTCATTCCGAAAATTTCAACTTTCTACAACACTTTACTTTTTGAATACTCATATCTTTCGATATTTTGCCTTGCCGAAATGTTTCCTTTCGAGATTTTTTGAAGTATTTTTTTCGACATTTTCCCCTTTCGACCAAAGCAGGGATGACCATTTGTAGAATTATCTTTTAGCAAATTATATAGTTATAAGATCCTCGACATATTGGAAGATCCCCCTCCCCCAAATAACAGTTATTAATTTCTAAAGCTTTTTAATTCTTTTAGTATTTGTTTATATGTTAATATTTATATTTTTTTTAGTACGGACAATATTTTGCTTCCATCGTCTCAACAGTATGTCAGCTCTGACTTCGACAGTTCATGAGAAAAAGTTAATAGGAAATAGTAGTTAGTAAAAAAAGATGTTTTCTATTTAAAGAAACATGTTCTGAGATCACATTAATGTTTCTTTGCAGGATGCTGGGAAGAAAATTACTAGATATTTTTTGCGAAAATATTCGTTTCAATGATCACAGGATCTAATTAATGTGATACGTTTCCAAACGTATCACACGTGAAGATAACTTTTTGAAACAAGAATATCTTCAGTAAAAACTCATTGTCTATTAGTTAATACTTCGCTTCGTCTGTGCACTTTCTTTTAGAAATTTTGATGTTCTTATCATGCAAGATCGCATTCGTAATTGGCAAAAATATATCTCTGAGAACATACAATGAGATGTGTCTTATGAAATTCCTCTTATATGTCTGAGAACGTATCTCTTTTTGTATGAAGATTCCAAGGCGCTTTTCTGAAATCAGTTTCAACTTGTATTCGATTGCTCTTTTTTCGTAAATTGTCTCTTCGTAGACAACTATATTTATTCAAATTAGCTAGAGATCAATAACCAAACTGGTAGTACATTTCATCTTGAATCAATTCTATTTATACGAGCTAATTCTCAACATAAGCAACTAACTGAAATAACTTTGACATAAAAGAGTTAATTTTCTTTCGTTAAGCAATTTATACCTCCAGGTAAAAGTCTTACTCCTATTGCTTCTATGCTATCCTACTTTGCATCTAATTTATGTCATATCTTTACTCGGCAATAAATTTGATGCAAAATATGGTACAATACAAGCAAAGAGGAGGAAAGGTTTTTGTCCGAAAGTGTAGATATATGGAACATAAGTGCCACCAGTGACAGATCATATTCTTTAGAAAAAATAGTCCTATTATAAATTGCACAAAAATGTTGAGATATGTTGTGTATATTGTTTCAAGATCACTCTTCTAATCAAAGATTGTTTTCTATTTTTTGCATTAGAATATTACGCGCTTCTTTTCCATGACAGAATAGAAGACATGGGATCTTCTAATGTGTCGAGGACTTTAGACGAATCGAGCAAACAACATGACTTTGAAACTCATGTCTGTAGAATTGAAAATTGAAACAAATTGTTAATACACTGTCGTATACATACAAGAATGGAACTAAAAACATTTAGTCTCAATGTGTATGTATCTTCGTTTTGAAACATTCGAATAATTATTATTTACATCTACCAATAAACCAATCGAACTTGGAGCATAAATTATGCATAGTATAGAAAGCGTGCATTAATGATTAATATGAAAACTTGCTCACTGATTTCGAGGAGGAAATTTTCTGATGAGTTTATAATTTTGAATTCTAGCATCTGGTCACGCTGAGTCCCACATGTCTCCCATCATTTCTTATTGAGCACTGACGTACAACACAGATCATCATCGTCTTATATTTGTTCAGTGCAAAACAGGCGATATTGTTTGTAGAAAACGAAAAGAGATCATCAGACGCCGTAACGGATAAAAGTTCAATTTTTACATGTACGATTATATAGGACTAATTACGATACTGAGAATTTCGTTTTAATTCGGCCAATGAAGTGAAATAAGGTGTTTGAAAAGTTCAGACAATTAGATATTCAAAGGAAATTCGATGCGCTGTATTCAATAGCACTGCATTAATTTAACATGGCTTTTGTTTTGAAAATAGTGATTTTCCATCTTCTTCAACTAGGTATCTTCACGTTATTCATCCATTGGTGACTTTCAATAACAATTATAGATGCCGTACCTTTCGGATGAAAATTGGACGAAGAGAAGGCCAATCCAGTATAGAATTGTATTGGTGAATTTAGTTATCATAGTGGGCTGTTTCAATTGCACTTGCACTAGTATTAGCAGTTTATCTTTTCTTCCGTCAACTAGACATTCGGCAAAAAGCTCCATGGACCAATATTTGATACAGAAATTTGGTTTAGTATCAGATATCAACGATTTTACGCCAATCGATGCATTCAAAGTTTTTCGAAACTTTGACGCTTTCATTGATGCTCTGGACGAGTACGCCTCATCACATGAACTCACCGATCTTGAACAATATTTTTTCAAAATTCAGACTGATCCTCGCCGTCGATTCCTCTATCGGCTCAGTCAAAATTACTTTGATAATTACTTTTTGAGCATATATTTCATTCTATCCAATCCAGTATTAATTACGAAACCAACCTTCGCTAATCTCTATCATGATCGACATTTACTACCAGCGATTACAGATCACATAATCGAGCTTTATGAGACAATGGATTCTGAAGCAGCTCGTTTTTACAACAAACTACTCTTGGATAAATTTGCTAACAATCTTGATTTTGTTCCTCTACCAGGTGACTATCAGGGAACTGAATATGGAACATATTTCGAATTATTTTCCAACGAAACGGCACGACTCAAAGCTTATATCATCAATTTAGCAAAAGATCCGAAATGGATTGAGCATCCTGAGCAAGGTCTTTCTCAATTTGATCCGAGCATCTACCAATTTACATTTGAACATTATAGTAGTTTGGCGTCGATATCAACGGATGAATTTCCCAAAATTAAACAATGGGCACAAAAACATTTAGATTACCTTATGGAAGAAGTCAATCAGACGACTGATCGCCTATTAATCGATCCCAGAGATAAGGAAAAGTCGATCTACGAAAAAATGATTATTATTGGCAAACATCCAAGTCAACAATGGTCTTCAAAAGAAGAAATGATTGAAGCACACGAAACAAGCTTAGCTAAATATCGTCAAATTTTCATTGATAAATATGGTTTCAAAGAATTTAATTCACCAGGTATTGTTGTTCTCAACAATCCGATGTTGACAGGTGGCTATTACTATAAAGATAAATTCTATTTGAATGTTTACAATTGGATCGATGGTACTTTCAAGTATGAAGTAGAAAGTCTCACTTTACACGAAACAATACCTGGTCATCACATGCAATTGGACATCTCCTATCATTCACCACACCGTAACTATTTGGCAGCCATAGATTCGCCACTGTGCAACGGGTTCATTGAGGGTTGGGGTCTCTTCTCTGAACATCTTGGCGACATGCTTTTCGAAGATCAATGGGCCTATTTCGGCTATTTGCAAGCGAATATTTTGCGAACATTTCGGGTCATTGCCGATATTCTTCTTCATGTAGAAGGGCAAACTCCATCACAGGTGATCGAATTAGCCAAACAATACTTAACTACCAATGAAGAGAGTATCACGGCAGAAATTTATCGATATCGCGTTCTTCCTGGTCAAGCGTGTGGGTATAAGATCGGCTTAGAAGTATTCAAGCACATTGTTAAACACAAGTTCAACGTTGATCAAATGAAAGATCTCATTCGATCGGACCTACTCGAATGGTACAAAGACGTGTTGTGGAAAGCAGAACAACCATTAGATCTATTATTGCGTGAAAATCGATTACAATGGTCGTTTGATGAATAAATCTGTCATATTTTTGAAATTTTTCTTTGCTGATTATTGGTATGAAACATTTTGAGTATAGGTGTGGGTGTGGGTGAGTTTGTATGAAGAAAAGACCATAAATTACAGTTACACCGTTCATCAGAGTCGAAATATAATTTCGGAATTCAATATAATTTTCATTTCGACTTTCTCAGAATTGCACGCGTAATCACACCTCGGGATCCGATGTAGTTCACTAATTAGCATGCCGTTCATATTTACATTGTTTTTTTTGCTGAGGGAATTGTGAACTACCAAATGCACATTGACTCATTGGTTTCATCTCTACGTTCTAACGAAGTATTTACATACATGACGTATCAAATGAAATTATCGATTAAATCTTCCATGCGACGTATACTTAGTTGATCTGTCATTGGAAAATTCCAGACTACTTTAGAGTCACTGATATGTTGGTTTGCTATTTCTACTTGGAAAAACGTTTTATCGTAGATGACGTGTTGATTAGCATTAGTCATTCTTTGAAAGTAATTTCTTTTCTCTTTCTTTCTTCCTTCCAATTCATTAGAAGTGTTTCTAGTATCGCGATGAAAACACAAATAAGAACACAAACTGTCGATCAGTATAAAAGGACAAAATCTTATCCTAGATGACGTGCTGAGTAGTAATACTCACTTATCGACGACGGTCTATTTTCGTTTATCTAGATCATTTCTTTCAATTATCGTTAGTTTTATGATGACAACAACAAAAAATTGCAAGACAAGTTGCTAATTCAAACATCGATTCAATGTTTTGTTTTTCTAACTGTGGAGGTCACAATTCATCTCATTCATGACTTGTACATTGTGAACTATTCAAGGGAAACTGACATGCCAGTTTTGTCTCAATGTTGAAAGAAAATTTATTCGTATGAGATATGTTTGGTAGTATTACTGATTATATGACAGTCATGTATTTCTGTTCATATCTGGCATTTGCTGAAAATGACACTACCGTCTTGTAGTGAATGACTGTCACAACACAGGTTCTTTATTCATGAATAGTTGCTGCGCTGTTGTTTTCATCTGTGTACTTCTTCGTATGTTGCTCATTACAGAAGTTAATGCTACACGGAGGTATTTGAGAATTTGAAGCGTTAACTCATACTTGATACGTTTCAGAAAACGTCATTAGCTTTGGTGCACTTTCGAATATTGTGTTTAAGTGAATGCTTAAATCAAAATCCGATCTGGTTTTTCTAATTGAACTACAATGATTTTGAACTGAGGACTCTCTCATCATCGAACTGATTATAGTTAAGTTTCAGTTGAGACTGTGAAAATCTCATTGATGCATTTGTATTCATTGGACGACACTCGTCAAATGTGGGACTAGCTTAAAACTGTTCGATTTATATTGTGGAGAGATGCCTTTTGAGTCACTTTGTGTTTTGTCTGAAAGTGAAGAATTCCTTCGATGAGAATGGCTTGTTGCATGTTGAGCGGAATTATTCATGGTTTTTGAATAATAATACCTATTGACTTTTATCTTTTCATATGCAAATACCTGTCTATCATCGGAAGAGCATGATTCACAACAGTAGCTGTCTATTGAATGATAGTGTTGGCGTCGTTTCTTTTTTTTAATATAGTCTCTATATTGGGAGAAGATTTTATAATCGATGGTGTGTTAAGCGCAATAACTTGTTTTTCCCAGAATGATGTGCTTTCTTTAATTCTTGTTCTTTATTGGAAATGTTACTACAATAATGAGGGAGATAAAAAGAGCACCACTGTCAGTATGCACTCAGTATTGAATGTTGCATTCATCTGTTTCTCACTGTTTAGTTGTGACTTGTTCTGTTTTGGCGACAAGCAGAAGACTTTGTGAGAAGAGAATGTTGTGTTGAATTGCTGTCTGTCGAAGATATGTCTCGTATTATTGTAGCAAAGAAATGCCCGAGGAATATGATTTCCTTCTGGTGTCTGTCGCAGAATCATTAAATTCTTTTTCTCACACGGTGTGACTCCGTCGTTTTTATCTTCACATGTAAACTGGAGTTGTTATTTTAGCGATGTAATGTTCAGTGCAACTTTTTTGTTGAACAGGCAGATATATTCATCGAAAAACGTATGGAGGTTAGATGACCCTTCGTTTGTTCCTTACCCAAGAAGGTATGCTCGCACCTTTAACGCCACTTTATAGTTATAGGAATGCCACGCACACACCTGATCGAGAGTTGTACCCGATAGCTGAATACAGAACACGCAACATGGAGAAACGTAGCCCTGAGTTCGCATAGACTCTCTTCACAGGAATATCTCTAAATTTCATATGTCTTCTGATTGTAAATTTGTTTCAATCGAAGCTGCAGATCAGATAAATTTGAATCCTTTTTCCTGAAAATTTTCTGAACGAGAAACTCGGTTTCGTTGTTGAAGCATTTAGATCTGAAACCTTTGTTTCAGGAAAATGTCTTACGAGCTCAATTTCATGACTACAATATATCATTTTATGAAATGACTTGAGAAGATTTAGTAGTAAACAATGAACATCTGACCATTTAAATATTTATGATATTAACGTTTTCTGTAACAATAATGTAGAAGAATGTTCGAGTAATCGACAATAGAAAAAGTTCTAGAATTACAGAGAATTAAATATTGACAAAGATATTTTCATCTTTGGTCATCGTGGCTATGGATGCAGCGGTGAGAATACAAAAAACCTACGGTGAAGGCAGATACATTAGCACTGTTGGTTTATGTTAATAGGAAGTCGTCTGAATAATATAAAAATCCGGTCATCACCGTAAGTTCTTCATCAGTTTACTGACTTTCACCGGTCTTAACGATATGCTTGAACGTGTATCCCTTATAGTGACGAATCAACGATACCTGACCAAAACTATGATTCATAAATGGTTTCTCATATCGTCTTGTCTCAATGAGTAATTTTGCTGATTGGTTACTCTATTAAATACAAAAGGCACTACTTAGTTCATAGAATTTTCAGTTATTATAATTATTAATAATTATTCTGATCCTGTGACTTAGAATGTCAGCCATCTGTTCTTCATTAGTATGAAACAAGCCGTAGTGAATATTGATATAAATGATAATTAAGACTTATGAGTATCTATCATATTGAAGCATCTGAAAACATAAGACACTTCTCTTGGTTAAACAACATCTACCTCATGTTTAAACCAGACTATAGGTATGTGTACCGTCTTAAAATCGGGTGGTGTGTTCTTCAGTGAGTCTTGAACAGAAATGTACCATTAGGTCTGTCTCTCTGACAACAGGCCTCTTTCGAGATGTATTTCGGTAAAACAAAATAACACAGTAATGAACATATTGTAATAATTTAAATTTCCTCAATGTAGAGTACGCCTATTTGAAAATATTCTTCATTTATATTTTTTCGAAAAAAGAAATATAGATGTCACTATTGAGAAATGAAACTACTATTGATTTGAATGAAAAAAGCTTCTGTGTATATTCCTGACAAAGTACGATCCATATTTTTTCTAACTGATTTACCAAGTAGTAGCTGAAAGATTTTTTATTTTATCCGACTAAATACTATTCTTTTCTAAATGCATTCTGTTGACTTAATATTAACGGGCACGTATGTATGAGAAACTTGTTTTTTTCAATTTAGATTTAAAATTCTACATAATATGAAACAAAAAACTTTCGTTTTGAACTCTGTAGTCGAAAATAAAATGTAAACAAACTCTTTTCTTCGTTTTAGATTTGTCTTCGAAACTTTACTTTTTGTCTAATCAATTAACGAACGATCACTTTCTTTCTAAATTTTTAACGATTCATTTTACAAGATGAAACCAGAGAGAAGAAGTAAAAAGACATTGAATGAAGAAATAGAATCAAAAAATAATAACGAAAAACTAAATGAGAAAATGAAATCCAAAAACAAAAGTAAAAAAACATCGAATAAAAAAGAAAAACAAAAAAAGGGTAATAGAAGATTGAATGAAAGAATGCATAAAAATCTGAATTTTATCGTAATGATATTTAGATGTGGAACAACTGAATTTTGAAGGTTCATGTTATTGTGGTTCATGTCAATTTACTTGTGAAGGAAAACCTATGTTTCGTGTTATATGTCATTGTTCAATTTGTACAAGAATCTCTGGTGGCATAGCTGTTGCATTTGTTGGATTCGAAAATGATAATTTAAAAGTGATCAAAGGATCAGAACATTTACGTGGTTTTAAATCAACAGAACGAATGGAAAGATTTCATTGTGAAAAATGTTCATCGAATGTTTATAATCAATCATTATTAGCTGATCGATTATTTCGTGATACTCCATTGATGAATTTTAAAAGAGATGATCAAGAAAATATTCTTCAATTAGATCAATTAAAACCTGACAGTCATATGTTTTTTAGTCAATGTCAGCAATGTTATTCCGAGATGTTCAAAACAGACGGTTTAATTAAATTTAGTTTAATGCCAGGATCAACAATTATTCCAAATCAGCCATCGAAATAGACAAAGTCGTTCTTAACCATCTCGATTTTCTTTATTTTTTTCTATCGAAATAAACATTAGATTATTATTAAGATTTCATTAATTCAAGTCGAACTGATATCTTGTTTTTTTTTCGTCCATTGAAGTGCAAAGTTGATTAGATGTTTCGATGAAAATGAAGGAGAGGTGAATACAATTTCAGTAGTAAACTGTACTGGACTTCGAAATTATATTTTGACTCTGATAAAATTGAAACAGGAAAAAATAAAGGAGACGTGTTTGAAAAATGATGCCAAAGTTTTATTAGTATTATAATCAAGTCTATTGCATCTGATTGAGAAGCAAGTTTATTTACAAATATTTAATACAATAAATAAATATATCCAATGTATTTTTTTAAATCTACCAAGCTAAATTAGAATAGAAATATATATGAAATATTTCATTTGAAGTGAAATGAACTAGTTTGAATCTGTAATTGATAAATAGACTAAAATGTTCAATCTAATTTTTACTAGTGACCTAGTGTTCACAGAGAAAAACAAGATCAAACCAAATCCAAAACAAAATTGGTTTCATTTTGCAATTGATTTATCCATTCTCTAGAAATTTAAGTTTTCGTTTTTTTATTCGATTCTCTATTTGATTCCTCATGTTACTCGACAGATAATGGCAATAAAGATAAACTAGTAAAATTGAAATTACAGTGGAACAGATTATTCTTTCGTTTCTCAAATTTTCTCCCTATTTATTCCTTGTTCTGAGTGATGACCTTCCCATGTAGTGCACTTTGATTTTTCGCAAGATTGAATATGTAAATATTAGTTTAATTCATGATCAAAATTGTTTTCGATAGATCATGTGTAAACAAGTTTTCATTAGCTTTAGCCGAGAAGCTATTAACTAGTAACCTGATAGTTTTGGTACTCGGAAAAACATTTTTTTAAAACTACTTACACTAATGCACGAACACTAATATATTTGATCGGTTTTGTTTTTATTGTTGTACGATTATTATCATATTTTTTTGAATTGAACCAAATCAAAGAGAAAATATCAGATCGAAAACTATTAAACAGTGAACATCCATTTCATTGATTCACAACTTCGATATCAGGTAATGCGATTGACTTTGGTTCACTTCGAAGAAGTATTATATTTGTGTTTTCCGAATAAAACAGAACTTAATCGTACGACTATATACTTACTGTACATTTCTTATGAATTTGCTTACTTGTTTATACTTTTCGAATATCAAACGTATGATTTGATTTTATAATTACTAAGGAAAAAAATTCACAGTCGAAACTGGCGTCTGGAAAAAATTTTGATCGAAGGCGGATTCCAAAATGCGATCAATCTTTGTTGTTCTTTTTTGATTTTTGATTTTCTTTGTCATATGTAAGTCGCATATTATTTTACATTCGACTTTCTGTGCAAAAGATATTAATACTGATTTGCATTAAAAACTCAACAAACGAAATGAAATGCACATATGTAAGGTGACTGAAAAAGAAAGTCTTAACAAATGAAGAGTCGTCTATTTCTATTAAATAAATAACTATTTTGATTACTGAATGTGACGTAGTAACTCATGGAATTTTCCTGTACGGTTATTCGAATATATATCTGGAAATTTCTATTCTTATATTTCTCATGTATGTATGTTTTTCACAGTTTAACATCATATTTATATATAGAAAGATATGATTCATGTTACCAAACTTAACGGGTGGATCGAAAGTTTTCGCACAAAATGTTTGTTTATATCTGACCCACTTGAAAATATTTCAGACGAGTCGAAAACTATGGATTAAAACCAGAATTTTGTGCTATTTCTGAATAT
>CAJNSZ010001512.1:0-22565 GCA_905329745.1 Rotaria sp. Silwood2 | reverse complement strand
CCCAATGAAACTTCAATACTTTTTTGCAGGTATTCTCCCTCAAAATAGCTTATAATCCTCACAGCTTGACTTGAAATTATTACCAAAAGAATTACCACATTTTTCTGAATAGGATAGGCGATAAAGTGACTGAAAATATCCTATGGGCCAAATCGGCTTCTTATGCACCCCTGTCCTTTGTTACATATTCAATCTGAACTCCTTTATATTCAATTTCAGGTTTTGGGATCTTTACCGCGTTACGAACTAACATTGCTTTTGTTTTTGCAACGTTTACCGGAAGAATATAATTACCGAGAATTTTTCTAGAATATTCAGAACTGTTCGAGCTTGAGCTTGAAGGCATTTTATATTATTCAGATAGGCATTTTTCTAAATCACTTTTTATAATAAGTGTTAAATCATCTGCAAAAAGATGGCTTACTATCTGAGGAAAGTGGAGGGGCAAAAAGTGCACATGCAATCTAAATAAAAGAGTAGCAAGAACACTTCCTTGTGGCGCTCCTATTAAAATAGGAAATAATCTGAACTTTGGGTCGCCATGAGATACTCTCATCCGCCTATTTTGAAGGCAATTCAAAATCCACTTCCTCAATTCAATAGGCATTTCTAGTTTTTCTAAAGTATGGAACAATGCTGGCCACCATACACGGTCAAAAGCTGTTGAAAAATCTATAAAAAGGGCTAGGGCTGCTCTATTAGGTGGAGCAATAGTTAACCTCAAGTCTTCTACTATTCCTAAAATACGAGATTGCAACCGTTTTTTAGCAGTAAAGCCTGATTGTTCATCTAAGTAAATATCTTGCTCATTGCATCTTTTTTCAATTCTGGCTACTAAGACTCTTTCGAAAACTTTACCAAGATTGGGAAGAAGAGAGATCGATCGAAGGCGATCTACAGTTGGGAACACACCCTCTTTAGAAAGAAAAATACCTTTTGAAATTTTAGCACCTTCAAAAAATTTGCCATCAGCCGCGCATTTGTTGAAGAGAACTGTAATTGTACCTAAGTACTGAGATGGAACTTAGTTGAGTAAAAACGCAGAGTTTTCTACGCTATCCAATGACTTTTTGGGAGCAAATTTCTTCCACTGCAAAATAACTTCCTCAATCTTTATCTGCTCTATGGGAAGATTTGGAGAATGTTTAATATTTTCATACACTGATAAACATTTCAAATGAAAATAATTCTTATTATCAGGTGTTGGTTCAGCAAAGTGTTTCTCATAGAAATTTGCTAATTGATCTGCAGTTTCTTGATTATTTTTCACTACATCATTGGGTGTTTTAAGTCGTCTGAACGCTGGCGAATATGGTTTAAAAACTTGACGTACATGAAACCAAATATTTTGACCATCTTTCATTTTTTTGAAGTTTCTTTTCTCTCTTTTCTTGTTCAAACTTAAGTTTTTCTTGTTTGTATATATTTCCCAATATTTAAAAGTTTTATAATCTTCGAAAAATCTAGTTTTTCTAAATCTTCTTCTAAATTTGTTTACTGTTCTAACTAATTCTACTAGATGAGATGGCCAAGGTGATCTACAATTTTTAATTTGTTCAGAAGTAGTACATCTATCACTCAAGGCTGCTAGAAAGTGAGAAAAAATGTCAAAGAAAGTGTTATAATCTATTTCGTAAACAATTGCATTCCAAAAGCAATGTACTACTTCAAGATAAGACGTGAAAAGTTTCCAGTTTGTTTTCCTAAAGACACCACTTTCCGTAGCAGGAAATAGTGATAAAAACAATACAGGATAATGGTCAGAGTTACCCTCAAGGAGTCTCACAATCCCCCAATTCTCTTTACTTCTTCCTATTCCGAAATCAATTACAGAGTTCGATCTTTTTGAGATTGGATGACAAGAATGTAAGGTTTCAAAACCATTATCAACTAACCATTCTTTTAATTTATTTCCTGAAACGTCATTACACTCACAATTCCAGTCCTGATGTTTTGCATTAAAGTCACCAAATATAAACATTTCCTTCTCCTTATATTTATCGAATATTTCAAATGGTGGCATACTTCCGGATGGTACGTAAATATTTGCAATGAGAATTTTTTCATCCATAATTTCTATCTGAATCAAGACAAAGTTAACTGTTTCTTCGATTAGCGAAGTTCTCGGTTTTTGATGAACTAAAATTCCAACACCACCGAAACTAATCGTTCATTTCGTACTATACTATTTAAAATTAGAAACATGCGGAAGCTTATTTATCTGTTTTCCTACTCCACTTAGTAAAAATATGTGTGGTGAATGATAAGCGAGTAAATGATCAAAATCTGACATATGGGTAGATAAACATTCACAATTCCACACTAATACTGTAAGATGTTCAAAGGAAGTCTTAGGTCTAACTTTAACCCATTGCTCGAATAAATCACTCAGATGAACAGTGGAATTCCATTCATAAAAAATAGAAAAAAGGGTATCTTTCTCAATGTCAGTTCCATTAAAATGATTAATGATCTCAGGATTAACATAAATCATACGTTTTCTAATTTCTTCATTATCCATTTATGAGTTGAAGCATATTGTCCATAGCTGTTGCCATAGTTTCATTTTGTTTGTCAGAAATCATTTTTAATTCTTCTTGATGACGATCAAATTCTTTATACCCTTCATTTATGCAGGATATTTGATTATTTATTAATTCAATCACATCATCAAGTTCAATATTTCTTACACGTGTTTTTAATTTTGTGATAACTAATTGTAAATTCTCTAGTAATTTGCTACATACAGGAACAAGAACTTGATTTAATACTTTACTCATAGAAGAAATTGTTGTTTCTTGTGTTTGTTGTACTTGTTTAACCAAAAGCAAAACTTGATTCGTTGATTGAACAATATTTTTATATTTTTCTTCAATTTATTTTTGTGAAATCTCAAATGTCTTCTTTTCTTCTTTCAATTCTTCTGATAAGTTTTTAATTGCCATGCAAATGTCGGTTGAAACAGCAGATGTTGATGTTGAAGAATTATTTGTTTTCAATAAAGGCCATCCAATTTCATCAATTTTATTGTAATGTTGTTGTTGCTGTATACGGTGATATTGATGGTAAGCTTTTTCATTATAAATCATCTTTTTACGATCATCAGAGCGAGGGTGTGGGTGTGGGTGTGGGTGTGTGGGTGTGGGTGTGGGTGTGGGTGTGGGTGTGGGTGTGGGTGTGTGTATAAGTTACCACGATAACCTAATTTTAGATTATTTCGATGTTACTGATTCTCAATCTTATCAAGTGGCCTTAGTACTAGTATATAAGATCTAAACTNCTCACTGATTGCATCAACATATATTGTCTCGGTTCATAAATACAAGATCGATCTACATTATGAGCCATTTTGAAAATGTTATACAAATGAAAACATTAAGCCATAGTGCTTGGTAGTTTAATTTTCAATCAGTCAACGTTTTTATAGAGACACAATGGTTTTTCGAAACTATCCAATTGAATTTCAAGAAAAAGTTTTCCACACCAACCTTGGCTCTTACAGAAAAATTAACTTGTCATATAAGTACACTGGGAAATCTTCCGATTTTCTTGAAGAGTTTTTATACAAAGTAATTGTTAATAGAACATATATTTTAAGGGTAAGAAAATATCGACCATTTTTTTTTGAAAATTGCGGCAGTTACCAAACACCAGTTGAATATGGCAGAAAACACTGTTTTAACTGTGAGAAATATTTATTATTTGATACTATGAAACCAACTAGTGGTTAATTTTTGTTTAATACAGAAGCGACGAAACTTTTACTCTTCTGAATAAGATTACTATAAAACCATCTAACAGTAGTTAAGACGAACTCAATATGATAAGCATTCGATTTCTGTATGTCAAACGAAAAATCTCTTCAATTATTAGTCAGATACAATTTAAACATTTAATGAAGGATGCGTTTAGTAATTGTATACTGAATCTAAACCCTTTTTTGACTATTGGAATTGGACAATACATTCACTAACTGAGCTATCCATAGGCGACAAAACTGTTGTTTTGAGAACCTACTCTCACTTACTCCATAAAAACGTCGATACTCCAATACTATTCTAACAATGCGATGTATACACTAGGTATGGATGAGTTTGAAGAGAAAAGCCTTGATATCACTTATTTCACCAATGTCTACGCCCTTATACATCTAGCAATCCTTCCCAACGTGATGATCTGTTGCATTGGGAACCTTGTTGCACGTTTTGATAAACGTTGCATGAGTTCTAAATTCAGTAGACACGATTTCATCATGTTTCGCGTATACTAACCACGTGAACAGTACAATAAACACTTACTTTTATACTTTAGAAATTTCTCTCAACGAAACATTTTCGATGAAAAAATATGTTTGTTTACTTTTATTTATTATTAATAAATCCTTGACTGTCTTTCTATGACGCTACTGTATGAATAAGCCTTGATAATAATAGACCTTTGTTCTGGTATATCTGCTTTGTTCTATGGCAAAGATTTATTGATCCCCGGCTAAGTTAAAATATGTCTCAAATGAAAATATTTAGGTTCCTTGTGTCAGTGGAAGCGATTTAAAATGATCGATCACGAAAACAAGCAAATAAAGCCCATCTACGACAAACAGTCCTCATCCAAACTAACATTCAAGATGACTGCCAAGTATATACAAAAACATACTCAAAGTAGGAATATTCTCCTACAACAGGCTAGTCAACACTATGATGACAGATCAGAAGAGATGACTGCTGCAAAGTTATATACATTAGAATGTGGTACACAACCTTTGTGTGAATTACTTAATGAAGCACTTAAATCTGGTCGTCAAGACGAAGTAGAGCCTTGGCTTCCTTATCTCCATTTATTTCTTGCTGAAGTTGAACGCTTACCTTTATATAAGGGAGAATGTTGGCGTGGTACCAATATTGCTATAGGGGAAAAATTCAAAAGCGGTCAAACTGTCGCCTGGCAAGGAATTAGTTCATGCTCCAAATCTCAGGATTTCATCCTTGAAAATTGTGTTGGCAAAAGCGGAACTCTTATCAAGATTGATGCTATCAATAGCAAAGACATGTTGAATATCACACGTGATCCTATCATACGAGAAGTTATTTTAATGCCTGGAACTACCCTAATTGTAAAAAGAGTTAAACGGTGTGTACATAACACTAATATTACTCTTGTGGAGTTAGAAGAAACAGTTGACAAAACGCATGACGAAGTCGCACAACTTGCTGCGAAACCACAAGCTTCATCATCCATCAATCATCATAGTAAGTACTAATTTAAAAGTCGAATAATTGTTATTGATACTTCCCACTTTTTTTCTCTGATAAATTGAAAAGTTGATCTTCAGAAAAAAATTATCTAAAACTCGAATATATGAACATAGTATTAGCAAACTAAAACAAAACGCTGTATAACTCTACGAACGATAAAAGCTATGGGAAACTCCAATTACATTGCAATGGTTTTATGCAGAAATCAAATTCTGTTAAAGATTCGATACATAAAATGGCCCATGAAATCAATTTACTTATTATGATTGTTCTTTATTCATTGAATCGAATGTCACATTGTTAAGATCTTTTACATTCAATTATAGGCGCATCTTCATCGAAAACAAATCATGGTGATTCTCAAACTACAGCACACGCAAATTCTGGTACGTGGAAACTTTTGTCGAAATACTAATAAAGTTAGAATTTTTTTGTCTGAATACATAAAGATTGCTTTGTTTCGAACTTGTCATCAATTTAGGATACGAACAAAAAAAGTGAGAAATTTGCAGAATAACTATACAGAAAAGCATCGTACCCGGAAACGAAATCGATTATTGATCATAGCAGTTATTTTTACAAATCTCTATTGAGAATGCGTGAATTCAATCATTTCTATATTCATCCTAACAAGAGCAGGCAGGGAAAGCTGTATCTGAATGTTCACGTTTTTGCTTTGCTGAAAAATCGTTCTCAATAATTGAAACGATGGATCAGAATCCAAATTGTATACTTGTTTCGAAGACAATATCAGAAATATTTGCTTAGAAAAGCTATTTCTTTCTGAAAGACTTGACCAAAAAATTGTCTGAATCAATCATAGCCATTCTTCTCAATTCAAAATCCTTTCGCTTCGAAAGACTAAAATTCGGGTACGTTATCTGGCGACAAGAAACCTATGAAATTATAGGTTTTATAAAAACAAGTCATATTCTCAGTAATGGTATATGAGCAAAGTGTTCAATATTCTAGAATTAAATCTGAGAGAAAATTATTGATCATATATTTACCAAGAGTACAGAACACTATTTTCTGATTATCCTTTAGTTTTTGGAATTTCTTTTTTTATGAATAAAAACATTTGACAAATATTTTGTATAAAAGGTATTGGTTTATTCAGTAATAGAAGAAGAGCTTTATTTGTTCGAGTTCACAGTATTCATATTTATAATTACATAACCACGTGGTTGTCAAAACTATGTTACTTCTCACAACTTCCAGTGACATTTAATACCTCTACATACATTTCTATAAAATGTTGCCTCACCTAACGCTATAATTTCTATGAGATTGACTAATACGTACGTAGTACGATAGTGTTATTTCTTATTGAAAATAAATTATGTAATATGAAAATAAAAATTATCATAGATCAACGCTACGGTTTGATACATCGGTTCACCGATGTCGACGGTGAAAGCAGAGCATTAAAACCTATCCAAGGCTATCGAAATAGTCGTAATATAACACTGGAAGAAGCTCTCAAGCCGATGAGAGACGCTATTCCTCATTTGGATGATTACATAAAACAAGCCAAAAGACATTCCAATATCAGCTCTTCAAATACCCTCTCAATTGATGAATCGGCAGCTATATATTTGTACACAATGCAGCTAAATGATAGAAGTTTCAGTCGTATGCTTAATCAAGCATTAAGATATGAAGACCAAACTGAAGTCAAGAATTATTGGTTCAATTACCTCGAATTAATTTGGTCGGCACTGAACAAATTACCTTCTTTCAGAGGAGATGTCTATCAAGGTATCACTAGAAGTATTAAAGAAAACTATCCAAAGAAAAAAATAATTACTTGGTGGGGTATCACGTCGTGTACACAAACACCAGACAATATAGTTTCTTCGTTGTTGGGTAAAAATTCTACTCTACTAAAAATAAAAATTCTCAATGGTAAAGATATATCGGCATATTCCTATAATCGTAATGAAATCGAGATCATCTTGTTACCTGGCACTCGCCTACGTGTCAATGATGTGTTATACAATTCTAGTCTTCGCATCGATGAAATCAATTTGGAAGAAATAAATGATGAAATGCTTCAATCAAATACCACTTCAAATCAAAATATAAAACGCATATCAAACGATGGATTTTCCGGTAAGTAATTATAAGATTTTTAGCCGCATACAATTATTTGACTATCATTTGAAACCAATAACTAATTTCGTCAATAGAAAGAGTCTTGTAAAGTTCTTGAATAAATTACAATAAAATAAATTCATCTAAAGGATGAGGACGCACAAGACCTGATTCTGGACTAGTTCATTTTTTCTAAATAATGGTAGAAGAAATATATATGTTTGTGTTACTTGAACTGGTGAGTCAAATGAGGTTGCGTGATGCTAAATATAATATTCACGCTCACATCCATACTCTATGATTTTGTCGAAATTCTCAAGTAGTATGAATATCTGTAAGATAACACTTTTCGGCAAAATCTCTATATCGTTAGAGTCACTAGCTCAAAAGCTATAAAACGATATAAATTTTGTAACATTATATAGGAAAAATTAAATGACATAAAATACAGGCTTATGTTATTCCAATCTTTTTTTTGTATTTTCAAAATTGTTTCTAGGTTTTGGATTGGCAAAGTCATCGCATCAATCATGCAAATTCAAAACGGGTGAGATATGCTTTGCAATCCATAGAACATCTCAAATTTAGAATCCTTTTTTTGACTTGTGTCAAAAACGAATTTAATCTATCTAAGATAATTTAAACGTATCTAATTTCGCCGTATGCTCTTTACTCCAAAAATCGTTTTTTTCTTCCAGTTGTGATATGACTCTGAAGTTTCGTATGTCGAATATCACCTCAAAAATTAATCCTCGTTGTTCTTCATCATTTTTTTTGAACTTGACAATGAACACTGCTAGTGAAACAGTTCCGAAATAGTTATGCAATTGTAGTTTGGATTTCATACAAGTTGAAGCTCTAATAAGATCAACAAATATTTTTGAGAATAGTCTTCTTATTTTAACATTCGTCTTTCTATCAAACAAGAGAAAAGGAAATCGAGATAGTTTATAATGTCTTCAAACAAAAAAGTATCATTTTTAGGTCTTACCGCTTCTGTTTCGGATTCAGGGTGTGGGTGAACTTTGTTAAAATCGATTGCAAAATTTTATCATTCAACGAAACATAATCAAATTGATCAAAACAAAATATCTCTGGTGAAGAATTTCGACTCTGCATCTGAATTACCTTTCAGATCAAATAGAACAGAAATGAGTCCATTCAATGAAACTAAGCTGTTTCTGATTCCCACGAATTTTGTATATTTCATCAAGTCAGTTTTTTTTTCCAAAGAAATTCAAGTGAATTGCAAATCAAAAGAGTTTGAGAATCTCTTTTGTATAGTTTTCTTTGTCAACACTATTGATCCGACAAGTTCATACGCTTTTTAAATAAATTTGTCGGAAAATATTTCAGTGATACCTTTGAGAGATCCCGTAACGAAGAATTTGAATGTCTTTGCAGGAAACACACTTGCCCAAACATGAGCAGAGAGCCATGTCTTTCTTTCTTAGATCCTCCGGAGTGAATCTTGTTTGAATAATCAGAAAAATTCAATTAAAAAACAATCGAGCACTTGTATTAAGAAATATTTTGAGGAGTCAGTTATTAACAAGGATTCAATTTTGCGTGAAAAATGATAAATAGAAAACTTCTGGCATAGGAATAGATAGTTGTTTTCGAGTAATCTGAATAATAAAGAAATATAGAGAGAAGAATGAGAAAGAAATATAATGCTTTTCAACATTGAAGAATCTTCTTTTGTATCCACATTTTATTTTGAATAAATCGTATTTCACATCAATTTTGTTTCAACATTGTAATGAACTTAGTTTAAATGCAATGAGAGATTCACTATGCATGTTCAACATTTATGTCCTATTATATGTCATGATACATTTAGTTTATATTTGCTTCTCAATCTCAAACGATTTTAAAAATACCTTGGAAATTTGAATCAAATATTTAGATGCAAATTGTAGATCTTGATTTCAAATGCAATTTTTTTTGGAAGGTCACTGCTCCGAATGTTGAGTAATATTTTTTTAGTTATTTTTCGTAATCATCCGAACTCTTTGGTTGTTTTGACATTCTATTCAATGGAATATTCAAGAATATTATACGATTGATATTTATTTCTATATAGATAAAATCTGGCTGGAATGTCGATTCAAAGATCCAGAAGGTACAACCATTATCAAACCCAACGAATGTGAACGAAACCTTACTGAACCTCCGGGAAGCATTGATGGACTCATTTTAAATCGTATTAAGGGTTCAATGTTTGGTTTAATTTTGGGAGATGCTTTGGGTGCTCATGTCGAATTCAGACCTCATAGCTATTTACTTGCTAACCCAGTTCGTGATCTAGAATGTGGAGGAACGTGGGGTCTCGAGAAAGGACAGGTAAAACTGTTTGAAGAATATTTTATCAATCAGATGTTCGAAAGTTGTTTAGTTTGTATTCTTCTTAAATTATTTTAGCTATCTGCTTTTAACTTCTTTGTTGATTTCTTGTAGTATGACAAGTTTGATGACACATAGCTTTTGATGTTCAATAGTCTAAATTATGTATTTTTTTCATTCGTGAGTTGTTTTATTTGTAGGTGGTGGATACTGAAAAAAATACTATATGTTTCCCGAACCACGAGCTGCTAGTTCTCATTTTTCGTGTAGACAAATCATACTAGAAGATTCATCATAAAACTTGTCTTTATTCCCGTTTTTTTCTGTAGAAACTAACCGATCGATCTCAAAAAGAAGTATCGTATTAAAATATCGATAAAAATGATTTCTATAGAGATCTATATTCAGTTTCAATTAGTGATGTACGAGTAAAATGTATCACTTTTTGATCTAAGAAATACTTTTGGCAGTATGTTTTACATTCATTAGTGATACCGCACAACTTTTTTGAAGTAAGAAATATTTTTAAAGACGAATAATAACGATTTTTCATGTAAACACACAATAGTCATTCGTGGGAAAGGCGATTCATAAAAAATTAAATCTGTGTTCTTTCTTTTTTTTTGAAAAGCGTTAGAAAAATACATTTGAGCTTCACTACTTTTCTGTATTGAACTTTATGTCTTGAGATTATTCCTGTGTGTGGTAACATCGAAAATCAATAGCCAATAAATTTCTTTAATTGTATTGAAAATATGATGAAAATTTGAAATTAAATATAGACAGTAAGAATGGGTGGTGACGTGGATGGATCTACGCTGTAACCTTTCACTTTAACTTGCCCATCTTCTGACTCGCATCCTGAGTATCCGTTACGGTCTATGACCCTAGAATACTTTGTACATTCTGTACCTGCCTGTCAAGTGAAGAGTAGTATCACTTCTATCAGTATGCATTCCAAGGCTCATTTGTTAATATGTCTCACAAAACTAATCGAGAGGTTATTTCATCGAAGTAAACAGTAACACGATCGAGTGTGTATTATATGCTTCACCAATAGGAAAACATCTGAATTTTCAGTTTCTCGATGGGTTGGAATCTATTGCATCAGTTCAATGATACTACACGAGTAGCTGGAAAATTGATGTGGAAAAAATAAATCCATTAATGTTTAGCAGTGTTGGGATGATTTTTTATGTTTTGTTTAGTTCACAGATGACGGATCGATGACTATTTGCTTAGCTAATTCATTAATAGCTCGTCGTCGTTTTGTACCTTATGATCAATTGGTTCGCTATAAATGGTGGTTTAGACATGGTTACATGTCATCGACGGGAACTTGCTTTGATATTGGTAAAAGTACTAAAAAAGCACTTTGTGAGTTTGAAAATCGACAAAAAGAATTCGCTCAAAAACATGGTATTCCATTAGACGAAATCGATCTACTATCAGATAAGCAGCTTCTTGAAAAATTCCCTGTCTATTGCAGTCTAGATGGGGCAGCTGGTAATGGTGTACTTATGCGTTTGGCACCTGTACCTCTATTTTTCTACCAAAATCCACAAGCTGCAGTTAATCTCTCTGGAATCAGTGGCCGAATCACTCACGGAGATAAGAAAGCCTATGATGCATGTCGTTATTATGGAGCTCTCATTGTAGCTACTATGCACAATACAGACAAAGATCAACTTCTCAGTGAAGAATTTTATTTATGCAAGATAAAAAAATGGTTCACAAACGATCCTTTAGAACCTGAAATTGAAAACGTTGCCAAAGGGTCATTCAAGAAAGAAAAAGGGTATGCTGCTGGGATACGCGGTATAGGTTACGTTGTTAATTCTCTTGAGGCTGCATTATGGGCTTTTTGGTCTACTCAATCGTTTGAGGAAGGTGTTCTAGCAGCAGTAAATCTTGGTGATGATACCGATACAACAGCAGCTATTTATGGTCAACTGGCTGGTGCATACTACGGTTATGATAAATTACCACAAGGATGGATCAATTCTGTCTATTCCAAGCGCTTTATCGAATGCTTATGTAAATGGATTGCATACGAAGGAAATCAATCATGCTCCAATAACTAATATAAATACTAAACATTTTGAATTGAAGAAACAAATACCTATTGACTAGTATATATCATTTCATTTATTATCGATTCTAAAACACTTATCATATAAAAAATCTTTTCTAGCGCGTAATTTGCAGTATTATCACTAAAACTATTATCACAGACTATTCATTCGAAAGATTTAGAGCAAGATGTACATTTCTGATATTTCTATTTTAAAAGAATTCTATTATATCTTGTTCTCAAAATTCTGCACCACAGGATTCTCGTACTAAACAACTCAGGAGGGTCTGAATGTGAACGATTCAGATATTTTAGTAAAAGAACTTCATTATGAAATTAAAGAGAATAATGGGAAGATTTGACTTCAACTGCTATCATTTTTCAACATGACATTGCTTCAGTACATGTATCATATCTTGTTGTGCCGAAGCTGACTTACAGTGATTATTTCTTATTCCTAGCTTTAAAAGATTATATATCAAAGGAAAGCACTATAATGATCGAAGTTCATTAGGTTTGACGATGCATATGCGTCTGACATCCATCTGTCTGAAGATGACTTTACAACAGCTATAAAAAAGAGTCGAGAACGTTGGCAAAAGCGTGCTTCAGCAGAGGGACACAATTTCGAAAAAGAGAGCATATATTTATAATTGTAATACGTTTTGTTGTTTTTAAATAAAATCAATTCGAGAACTTGTGAACGCCTTAAATATCGATCACTAGAGCAGGTACGACATATTCAGCATGCTATCAGATAGATGATTCGAGATAAACAGCGATTCATCACTTGTCTAGAATCATTTCATGACTAATGATACTGAAGTTTGAACACAGTACCATGTGAATACGTGTGTCGAGCAGCGTAGCCATTTAGTCATGGCGAGTCTCTAATATACAACATAAATCTTTAAAAATATAAAGAGAAATAGTTCAAAGTTGCAAAACAAAAACGAAAAAAATATTTAGACAGAAAATGTTATAATACGCTGAATCAGAGAAGAAGATATTTAACCACCGTTGTACAACACATTAACTTTTTTCAATCATTCGGAATTTACCATTTTTTTATTGGCTAATTGTCATAACATAGAACAGTTTTTTTTTTCATTTTATTGTAAGGCATTTCAGTAACTAAGAAAGAACGCGTTAAACACTCTTCGATGTGCGGAATATTGTTTCCCTATATAGTTGCTATTTTGGGTCTGAACGAATCGATTTATATTGGCAAATCTCTTATACTTTTTTTTAGCTTACTTAAATGTCTCATTTACAAACAATGTGCCTTTGGAGATCAGATCATTTTCCTTGAGCATCAAGTAGGATGTGGGTAGCTAAAAAAAAACACTCACACGCTACACTATATAATCTGTTGAAATTTTTGTCACTTTGATGGCATACCTTTTACATCCATTAGACTCGTCGACTCATAAGTAAAATTAAGTGTTTTCCAAGTATTTGTTTTGTTTTTCATATGTTGCTGCAATTCTTTGTAATTTAACTCAACCCTAATTATGAAGCTCAAAAAATGAGACCAATTTTCTTACATGCATGCACTTGTTTTCTTTCTTGTCGAAACATGTAAAAATCGAAAACGTTAACAGAGTTTGTATCGAGATGTAAACAAGTTAATGTATAAATGATTTCTTTTCTAATAAGAAAATCAAAATATTCGCCAATAAAGTTTACTAAGTTGAGAAAAATTACAACACTTATTCAGAAGATCATTGAAATATATCTCATTTAATAAATTCTTTTTATTTAGTTCAACATGTAACTGTTTTTGAACGGGATCTTATTCAAATAGTCAAACAATTGAAACGATTGCTTTTTCTGGATATTTATGTTCCAATCAATTATGAGATAGTTGAGCCTTATCGCTTAACGATACAAAAACATATTTGTAATAGTCATTTTCCTATTGACGCATCAACATTTTGTCCATAGATATAATTCTCTATTTGTTGTTTTAAAACAATCGTATATTAAATATACAAACCTTCAGAAACAAATTGTTGTCATTTTTTGTTTTTGTGTTAAAATTAAATCTATAATAAAAAACGAAAATCTGCTACATTATTGCTTTTCTAAATACAATTTTAACTTTTTGAGGACGAAATTACTTTTAAAAACAAGTGAAATTTTTTGAAACTCTCAAATAATATATTCTTTGTCCATAGGATGAATGAGAACACCATATATAGATATTACACTGGTAATAACAGATCTATGGTCTGCACTAACATGTAAGTTGATATATGAAATTCGATTATTAATTGAATCAAAGCCGAATGTAGGTATGGTTCAAGAGACAACCCACATCCTCAACGAAGGGTGTCCATTGCCAAGTTTACTAATTGAACATTAACTATAATAGCTTTATTGACTCCGTGAAGGTGATAAAATGTCCAATTTTACTTTTGAAAAGAACTATTGAACTTCTTTCCAGACTGTAGAGTGCTCTGAGTATCTCTTTCCACCTCTCATGTCATCTATCGTTTGAATAGTCTAGAAACCTGAAAAGTGCATAAATACAAATAAGCTAATTGGAAGACTCTGTACTGTTGCATTAGTCGACGAGAGGCTTCATTTTTATTCCTTTCTAGACTGGATCATTATCGATTTATTTCATTTCGTGTATTCTCTTGGATGCTCATTCTATCATGTTTATGATAATCGAGGCATGTCGCAAGTTCCTTATTCTTCTTTAGCATTTGTCCAGCGACTAGGTTATTTTTTCTCGCACGCAGTTCAATCATTGACCAATCTACTACTTTCTGTTTAATGTTGCACGTACATGCTTAAGTGATCGACATGACAAATAATCTGACGCTAACGAATGACTGTGATAAGAAGCTCGTAGCTACTGAAATGGAAAATAAAAGTTCGATCCCTATTTATATAAGAAAAGAATTTTTCCATTGCTGATAACATTTTTGTGGCTTCGACCAATGTTGTCTGAAAATATCACTAAAGACTCAATGGGTGACATGAGAAAAGAAGATTTGAAGAAAAGTCATAGCCACATGATCTTATTGAAGGCGAAGCATATTATGCACTTGTTAGAAAACTCAAGTTAAATGAGTCATTCTCTCGACAAATTTGATGTCATGATTTTAATAAGATAAAAGCAGAAAATAGGAAGAACTAAGTGAAAATGTTGTTTCACACTATTCTCGTTATGAAATACTCAAGATAATGTATTTTTCTGATGGAGTTCCTCCTGTTCGAAAAAGCCAAAATAAACAACAGTATCCGATCGAATCATGCTCACTCCTTGCACGCAGACATGGACCAAACCCAAACTGTTTGAGCTCGATACTATCGGGTTCGACTCGGTCTCTAGACTCGAGTCCGAAGTTCAATTGAGTTCGAAGTCGAACATACATACTTGAATTCGATCGAGCTCTGTGATGAAAGAATGAAGAGCTAGTTTTCTATAAATAAAGCATAGTAGCTAAGTATCCGATAGGAAACTGTCAGTAGAGCATTAGTGGATGTATGTCAAATTACGGAAATGGCGTTTCTGAAAATCTGAGTCTAATTTTATTAGCCTGAGAACCAGCATTGAACACTGATTCTTTTTCACAAGTTTATTCTATATTTTATCACAACTCAAATTTTCCCCCTGAAGCCCCTCTCAAGTATCGAAAAAAAGTTTTGTCCGCTATTCTATTAGAAATCTTTATAGTTCGATAGAGCCTAGTGCGCTCATTAAAAATGTCACTTTATTTTTTAAAATTCATCGGATAATAACAAAAATTTGAAGCACTTTCTGGAAGCCCTCAAAATCAGTTTTTGATCGAAAGATTCATGGATATCCAATTTGGATTAGTCGAGAATTTTTTTATTCAATGCAAAATATTTTTCTCTATCAGAATCTATAGGAACTTCTTAGATAATTAAATCTTTTTTCTATTGATAAATGCCAAATACTATTCCGTTTAGCTCATATTATTACAAACAATGATTTTTTCACTCTTATGAAGTTATAGATTATGCTAGTGTATCAGCGAGATCTTTTAATTGAATACGTGGTTGAATGTACTCTTTCTAATGAAATTGTTTTCAGCGTAAAATTCGATGTATAGTAAAGCACTTTTGCTCTACTACTACTCCTTGCAGGGCTGGGCGAGCCATTTTGTCGAATCATTGAAAGAATCCTATAAAAATGATTACAGCTAAAGTGTTTCGACATATTTTTAATAACATTTAATCCAGGCTAGTCTCATCTACAAAATGATGTAAAGCAATAAATTATATAAGCTGCACAGGCACGACTATGTCGATCAATCATTGTGATTCGAACTTCAAATTAGAGTCGAGTCATTTTCTCGAGTCAATCATACTTTAAATAGTATGCTTTAGCTTATGAAGATAATATGATTTATTGCTATATAGTATTTTTTTAGTTCAGACTAATGTGGATTGAATACTACTAAGAGTAGTTTGAAACATGTCAGCCGGGTAAAGTATCATAAGCTGCTTTAAATAACTGCACAAAATGATTCGCCCGGCTCTGACTCATTGGGCCCCAATTTCTGTCATTTTTGACTAATGTTCGCCTGTTTCAGAACAGAATAATCCTTTTTTAACTTCAAACAAATGCCATATGTGGAACCAACACAGAAAACTTAGTCGATCTATACGTGTTTTAAATTGCTTCTGCGACTTTTTCGACTAATCCAAATCGGATATTCATGAATCTTTCGATCAAAAACTGATTTTGAGGGCTTCCAGAAAGTGCTTCAAATTTTTGTTATTATCCGATGAATTTTAAAAAATAAAGTGACGTTTTTAATTAGTGAACTAGGCTCTATCGAATTTTAAAGATTTCTAATAGAATAGAGGTCAAAACTTTTTTTCGATACCTGAGGGGACTTCAAGTGGAAAAAATTGAGTTGTGATAAAATATAAAATTAACTTGTAAAAAAGAACCAGTGTTCAATGCTGGTTCTCAGGCTAATAAAATTAGGCTCAGATTTTCAGGAATGCCATTTTCGCAATTTGACATACATTCAATAATGCTCTAATGACAGTTGCTTATCGAATACTTAGCTACTATGCTTTATTTATAGAAAACTAGCTCTTCATTCTTCCATCACAGAGCTCGATGGAGTTCGAGTATGTATGTTCGAGTTCAAACCGAGCTCACTGTTATAAAGCTTGATATCGAAACTCGAAAATGAGTTCGGGTTTGGTACATGTCTACCTGCACAGTTCCTAAGTGTAAGAAATAGACCTCATAGAGAGTCTGTAGGAAAATTCGGAAATATTCTTTTAAAATCTTGAAAATTTAAGATTTTGCTCATTCTAGACAGGGACAATCTGAAAATGATTATAAATGCTATTGATGTCAAAATAGAAGGGATAATCATTATGTTTTAAAAAAGCAAAAGTAATTTAGAATAGTTTTTTTTCACTGCGATACCCTTTTGTCTAGGCATTTAATACTTAACATGGAGAACCGTAATTATGAGGAAAAAATTGAGCCTTTTTATACTTTTGAATGTTATATTTCTTCAGAAAAAGTTTAAAAGTCTAATCCAAATGATATTTTCTACTCACTACACATCATATTTTCAAAACAATTTAAAAATTGTTTATTTCAAAAATTCATAGGCTTACAAATTTTTCTTAACAACATTGATTTAAAATCTGGCATGATATAAGAAAGCTAGGGTGTGGGTTTGGGTGCAGGAAAGACACTCATAGCCAGCTTTACACACATCCACATCCAGATCCCCACTCAGCGACACTCCACAAACATATGACCCACAGCCAGTGCGGTACTTTCAAATGTCGAAGTCCCGCCTTTTCCCTCTTAGAACAAAATCGAAAATTTCAGTTTCCACGGATAGTACTGATATACGCTTACTATGACAGTGATTAAATTTATCTTATCTTTTATTTATTCGACTGTCGTTACTATTAGTGTAGCGTTTATTTTTCGTGAGCTAGGTAAGAGTTTCGCATAAACGAAGTCGCTTGATTAACAGCAAAAAAAAACACAAATTCTCTTCCTTCGTAACACACTTCGACCAGCGCGCCCATATATAGCATGCATTTTTTCTCTGTATATCTTTGGCGTATCTCACATCATTTTGCATACTCCATGCTGACGTAGTCTGGTCTGCCATCTCTCCCACCTTGTCGGCATAACAAATAATGATATGAAAGTAAGAGACGGTCTTCTCTCTTATCATTCTCGTGTACACATACAACAGCCCATGTTTTGTCTCCTTTTTTCGATGATATTACAGCTCACAAATGTGAGTATACAATAAGTGTAAATTAGTATATCCATATTTTCTGATTTTCAATATAATTCTGAGACATTTTTTTTCATAAGAAATGTGAATTATTGGGACATATATATGATCACTTCAAAAGTGATTTCCTTTTCCGAAAGAAGGAACTTTCAAACAAAAGTATTCGTCTGTACAGTCGATCACAAAGCAGCACCCTTCCATTAGTTCGACATTCGATGTTTTCTCAAAGAAACCTTCTTCAAAATTAATAAGCCAATGCTATTTTCTATTAAACTTCACCATAAATAACCAAGGGTGGCGAGTTCGAATCTGTTATCTGTTTGTAGTAAGTCATTAGTAAACTCTACTACTGTCTCTTTAGAAAAAAATGGCCGCCGATATGTTTGCAATAACTCAAGAACGGAAAGAGCTATAGAGCTGCAGTTTTCACCAATCGAAAGAGAAAACATCGAGACGTTCTTTTCTCCAATATTACACAAGACAAAATCATTTTAAAATCAACCATTTTTACAAAAAGTAAGAAAATTTGCTTAAAAACTTAAAAGAAATCCATATTTTCCAACGGGCTAAATAAAGAATATTTTTGGCTTCACATTAGAATATGTGAAGATAATCATTCGAATTATATCTGAAGCTGTAGATCTGAAGCCTCTCTGCCTAAATCCCGTATCAAAACCAAGATTTCATCACATACATAGACCGTTTTCAAGCATTTTTTCAATTTTTGCAGAAATAATTGGTTTTAAAATGATTTAGATTTGTATAAGATTGGAGAAAAAGATACTTCGATGACTCCTCTTTCGACTGGTGAAAACTACAGGTCGATATCTCTTTCCATTCTTGAATTATTGCAAAAATACCCACGGCCATTTTTTAAACAGGCAGTAGTACTTAGAATTACTAATTCGATTTATTTTTTGGAAAAACCGTGCAAAGCGACTCATGTATGAGGAATCCGAATTCAGGATCTAACTTCGTATGCCAAAAATATTCGATAAACTCTTGCCATCTAAAATACTTACTAGTATGTCCATTTGTTCAACTAACTTGAAAGCAACACTGTTCCAGCACTAAAAAAATACAATGTATTTTCAAAAAAACCTTCACCGAAAAGTGATCGGCTATGAAGAATCCGAATTTGATTTTTTTTGCTAGGAAGAGTATCGTAAATCCAAACAGAAGTCGGGGTTACTAATATAGCGATATTTTGATAGAATGCAACGCTTATAAACGGTACTTAAATCACTTGAACTTTTCAAAAGCTAAACATGTTTCATTTCTTGTGGATCTTTGGACCATTGCGTTTAAAATGGAAATGAAATATCGACAATTCTGGAGCAGCTAGAAGCTCTGCTTGTTGTTCTATATCACGCCACGCGACGAGAGGCACTTGCTTTTCCACTATAGGACAGTATGTAAGCAGCAGGGCTGTAGTCAGGGAAGGAGGTACGGATAAAAAACATCTTCGCGAAGCAAAATGTTTTTTTTCTGTTGGTGTGTCCATGCCTCCTCTAGAAAACTCTTGGCTATGTCCCTGGTAAGCAGATAGGGTGTGAGTTTGGCTGTTTCTGTCAGTGCTAGTGTCAACTTGGGTATGGGTGTGAATCTCGATCCTTTCTTTATCCACAATTGCATCCACACCCACCCGATTTTCTATGGTCACTGTATACAGTGATTGCAATACACCGTGAAGAATCATTTACGATTGCTGTAAACGATCATCGTACACAACTGTTATTTTCCGTCATAGTTGACTGGTATACGACCGTGAATATAATCACTTAAAATCTTGAGATGCAGTAGCACATGTGCATTGTATCCCTTATATTTTTGTCATTTTATGTTCTCCAGACTTTGACAATTAGTAGCCTTGATTCAGCTCATTCATTGACTAACTTTTTTCTTAGATCATCCAATAAAACAAGTTCGTTCATGCTGTCATTCGCGGCTTACTTTGTGCTTGCAGTTTTTTTCATTGTTGTTCCCCCTGTTACTATCTTCCTTATCTTGTGGTATTTACCACTTGCATATTCCACTACAATGTTCGAGTGGTGCTTCGGCTTTAAACAGCTGCGGAACGAGAGCAATACAGAAATTATTATCCATGTATGTGGTGACGAAATCAAACCTTCAACAAGAGCACGCATCGTGATATTTGGCATGCTAACATCGGTAGCGACTATTCTTATACTAGTATTTAGAAGTCATTCCTCAATAATAACGTCCGTTTCCACCATCTTATGGGTGGGTGGTTGGCCGAGCACCAACATGGATGACTGAGTCGATTTGTATGGGGTTGGGTAGGTTATCAAGTGTGTTGATGGATGGTGTGTTTGAGGTTTGGATAGTTGGCACCGGTTGGTTTGATCGTATGTCTCTTGTGTTTGAACAAGTAATTCTCTGTTTGTGTGTCGAAGTTTGATATTGGTTGAACGGTGGATAAATGCAGGATCCCGTGCAAGTGGCAGCGTTCTGCAGGGAACGACGCAAGCGCTGGTTTCACAAGAAATAGCTTCATATATCGATGTACGGGACAAGTCCACGCACATCCAGAAGTCACTCAGATATCCATGTTGGAAAGGCAGAGCATCGCACAGTGCTTTCCCATACTATAAATTGCTGTATGTGAGGACCAGGATAGCGGTGGCGATTGATGTCATTTGCGAATAAATGTTTAGTGATGGATGTATATTTGCATTCCGACCGGCGTATAAAGGTGCCATATGCTCTCCTAGATATCAGAACTGCTTCTTATTCAAATCGACATTGGCCTCACTCAGCCCATCTGATCATATTGTATGTCAAGACGGTCAGCCAATTATAACACCGAATATGACAGCAACTAGAGCCCAATGCTATAACTATGTTCTACCACAACAAACTACTATAGACATTTTAAATCAAATAGGCATTTGTTCCGGAATTCTAGCAATGATTCCCATCCCATGCAAATCAGTTTACAAAATTTGTCGTTTTCGCCGTGGAAAAGTCTGCACCGGAAAGATTTTCGTTGCATGCCTACTATCCGTTGGAATCTTCGTAACAATACTTCTAATAATTTTGGAAATTAATACAACAGCCGTGACAATCGCTTTAATACTACTGGCAGAAGTACTAATGACTGCGGTCCTTGACTTACATACGATAGCTTCTAAAAGAAATAATTCGCCTTCAACTTCGCAATTAGAACTACATCAATTCTGAATCTTCTCAGGTCTATTTCTCCATGAATAGCGAAAAAAAGACATAGGAACAAATAAAACGAATACGCTTGTACATGTAGTGTAGCTGTGGACATAGGTGGATGTCAGCATCGGTGAAGTGTAGGTGAGAATAAGGTGTGTTTTTGCGTGTGGATGGCGATGAGTATTCTTGTGTGTCTGGATATGGTTGTACCCAGTACAGTTTTTTCTTTACCAGCTTCGATAACGGTGATAACGGCCAGACCAAATCGGACAAGTCGATATGCGGACATGAGTCATTTTTCAATCTTTTTTAACTCCATAACAGTAAAATCAAATCCTCGATTAGTCATATATATTTCTCAATTACTACAATAATAACGTAAGAGTCCTGTTTCACTACTATAGCGCTTTTTCAATATCTATTTCCATAAGTTTGCAGGTAGGTGTCACTGTGAATGTGAAGTGTAGCTGTAGGTATGAGCGCAAGTATGGGTCTTCTCTCTGTTAAAATCCAAACCTATAGTCACACCGCATCCTCATATTTTCAATATTACAAAAAAATGAAAATGAAAATAAAAATATACAATTACCAATGATAAGTGTATAATAAAAATTTTGTACGTTCGATATAAAAAATTCTCTATGTGTAGACAAACTTATAATAAGAAATAAATTTGATAAAAGAAACACTTGAATTTGTTCTTTAAAATCCCATATTATCGAAATCGTATCCATAAACTATATTAGGATCAACAAATATTGTAATGAAAATAAAGTGTCATCGTACAATTTTTTAATATATTTATTATTTTCCAATACATGAGACAGTATAATATAATTAGAATCTAAATTATGTATAAGGTACTAACATGTATGGCTAACCGTATCATGCATGTCAACTTTATAATTATTATTGTAATTCAGTTTCGTTAATTTGTGTTTAAAAGTATTTAGTTTTTCTCTTTTGATTTTTAAATATTCATTGAAATATTCAAAATAATAAATAAGAATTAAAATAAAGCAAACTGATAATATTATCTATTTTTTTGATTTATTAAATAATCAAGTAGTTTTGGTCACTAAGAATAAATAATAATGATTAATCATATATCTTTATTTAATTCAATTAATTGCTTACTTATCATGTTGTTAAAACATGCTTTTCATATTGTCATCTAGGACTAAAACAGAAAATTTTAATTGTTTAGTTGTAATCAGGGTTGCCAGATCGAGAATTAAAAAATCGGAGAAATTTTTCTTAGAATCGGAAAAATGCCGGAATTTTCGTTCTCAAAATCGGAAAAAAATCGGAAAGGGTTTTTTTAATGCTGAACCCCTC